>RZGL01000062.1:0-31985 GCA_027886155.1 Fusarium paranaense
TAAAATAAATAAAATAAATAAAATAAATAAAATAAATAAAATAAATAAAATAAATAAAATAAATAAAATAAATAAAATAAATAAAATAATATATAAAAGTATATAATTTTTTTATAATATTTCTTTATTTTACTAAATTAATAACTTTTATAATTATAAAGATTAAAAAAATAATAAAAATTAATTAAGTAATTAGCTATATCTTAATTAAAGTATTTAAATTATAATAATTATTTAATTAGATATTTTAATTTATAATTATATTTATTATAAGATTAAATTAATTATAAATAAAAATTAAATTTCTATATTTAGCTTTTTAATAGTTATATTTATATTAATAAAATATCTTAAGTTTTATATATTACTTAATAAAGTTTAAAGCCTAATATATATTAATTAATTATATATTATAATTAATATATAATTAGTTACTTATTTCTTTAATATTTTAAAGCAAAGAAGGAAATCCTTATAAATTTAAATTAAAAATAAAATAATAATTTTTTACTTTATATTAAATAAGTAATATAATTTATTAATTATATTATATTAATATTAAATACCTTAGTATTTATACTATAGCCTTATTTAATTAAGATATACTAAATATATAATAATTAAATATTTTAGTAAAAGAATATAAATTAAGATATTTTTATTATACTTAATATATTTATATATATTAAATATCTTAGATAAATAAGTATTTTAGTAAATTATATATTTAAGACTTATAAACCTTAAATTTCTAAAAGCTTTTCTAAAATAGCTAATAGTCTAAGAAAGGACTTTTTTAAGTCTAATTAAAAAAGTTAAATAAAGTTATTTTTTTAGATTTTTATTATAAATAGCCTCTAATAACTATATTCCAGCTATCTAGTCCAGGATGCTATTTATATCAAAGATAAAGAAAAAAGAAAGAAGTTCTTAAGTGCCCCTAAGCTATGGGATAATTTCCTATCCCTAGCGCGCACGAGCTTAGTATATCTTATAGCATAGCCGCAAGGATATAGGCCCTAGCCCGTAATATTACCCCCCCTCCTTCCTAGGTAAAGAAATTAAGGGCTATTTGTAACTCCTCTTATAGTTCTTACGCTAGAGCTTCTACTAAGTGGTAGCTTATAGGTTACTAATAGGTTCCTATATAGGCTTAGAGTAACCTACCTACTTTACTAAAGCTTCCTTGCGCCTTATGCCTTCCTTAGTCTTCTAATACTTATCTAAAATGCGTTTTACCTACTACTCCTCCTCACTATTAACTAGAATAAGTGTTAGTTATATATTATCTAGTCTCTATAAGGGCAAATAGTCTATTAGCGCTAAGTATAATAGGTTAATATAAAAGACTAAGTAGATCCTACTAAGTATATTTAGCTAATAAGAGTAAGAATTAACTTCTTAGACTACTTAGTATTTAGTATATAGCTAATCTAGCTTCTTTAATAATCTTATAGTCTTTATATTCTTTAGATTTAGATAAACCTAATCGCCTAGCTTATACCTTAGAGCTACTAAGTAGGACTTATTAGCGAATTATTCTTATTTCTCTTAGGCTATAGTAATAGCCGCCTATGCCTACTCTATAGTATCCTATAATTATTTAATAAAGTCCTTAGTAAGAGTTTTACTCTCCTTTTACTTTCCCTTAATTATATAGTCTATTACTAGGCAGATTAGTTTATTATAATAACTATATATAAAGAAGAATAAGCTTAGGCCTATTAAGGATATTTCTTAGTTATTTATACTTATTATTATAATTAGCAAGAGGTCTAGCTAGTTATCCTAAGTATAGGTAGCCTAAATCTATATAATTTTCTTAATCTCTTAATTTATATACTCTATAGCGCTATTAATCTAAGGGTAATATCCTATTAAGAGCTATTATTTAATCTTAAGAAGTTTATAAAAGTGCTTTTATAAATTACTTATAAACTATAGGCCTTTATTACTTATTATTACTATTAGTATACTATAAATTAAGTAATAGCCCTTAAAGAGCCTCTTTATAGTTACTTTAAATAAGATATTATCTATTCCCTCTAGCTCTATTCCTTTTATTAGGTAATTAATAATTACTATATAATTTATTGCTTTATCCCTTTTAAATAATAATAGGTTTATAATAAAATCAATTAAGATCTCTCCTTAGATGCGCTTAGGGATTAGTATTAGCTTAAGAAGCCCCTTCTTAGTATCTCTCTAGATCATATTCCTGCCATAGACCTCATAGTTCCTTATAAACCAGCGCATATCTACTACAGCTCTAGGCTAAAAGAATTACCTCAATAGAATAATATAAGTAAGGTCTTTGCCTAGATATCTAGTAATATAAGAGTTATAAGTATCTTAAATGATCTTCGTATAAAGGAGCTCTAAATTTAGAATCTAGACTTAATCGCAGAACTAAAAAAGACCTCGCTTATTTATAATATACTTAGTAATACTAATAGTTTTCTCTTTCTAGAGGTAAGTAGATAAGTCTTTTTTATTCCTAGCTATATATATTATAAGTTATTAATAGAGTTTATTCTTTTAAGCTTTATACTATAGGGTTTATAGTTCTTAGTCTTTAAAAAGCTATATTTCCTCTTTAAAGTTAATCTCCTTAGGTTTCACTAAGACTCTTATTAATATAATATATATACTTTTAAGGTATTTAGATTAAAATATCTTTATAAACCTAGCCTTTAACTATTCGTTGCTATTATCTACTAGGAGGTCTTACCCCTTACGAGATAGGGCATTAAGATGCCCTAAGCTCTTACTTAGCTTTTACTTTAGAGTAAAATTAAACCTAGCGAGGTATTTAGATTAATATATTTACCTCTTAGTAAGCTACTTCTTAGAATAAAAGTACCTTAAGTTCTTATAGTCTATAAGAATTATAAAGTATTTAATTACCTATAACTTAGGCTATTATGCTTTAAGGTAATATATAATAATAAGGAGTTTCTTATTATAAATAAGGTAATTAGCTTTAATAAGAGAGTATTTCTTTAATAAATAAGCAATAAGGCGCTAAATATTATAATTATCTTTCTATAGTATTAGCCCTCCTATAGCATAGCTAAAGGAATCAGCCTCGACCATAGTCTCTCTCTCTAGGTTAAAATATATAAGGATTAAGGCTATAATAAGTATTTCCTTTAGCTTATTAAATACTTCTTTATATTAGTCATCTTATTTAAACTAAATATCCTTTTTTATTAGCTTAATTAATAATTAAGCTATATCTAAGAAGTCTTAGATAAAAACCCTATAGAAGTTTATAAAGCTAATAAATCCGCAAATTCCTTTAACTAAGGTTAATATAGCCTATTCCTTAATTACCTTAATTTTCTTAGGGTTAACTTAGATATTAATCTCTACCTTAATTAAAAAGCCTAAATACTTAATAGTCTTAACCTTAAATTCATACTTATCGATATTAATCTAAAAGCTAGTATTTATTAATCTCTATAGAGTTTAACTAACTTTCTTCTTATAGTCCTTAAGGGACCCTAAAGAATATATTAAGATATTATCTATATATATAAAGGTAAAGTTATCTAAGTAATCTTATAAGGTATTATTAATATAATATTAAAAGGCAGCTAGGGCTCTAATTAGCCTAAATAGCATAACTTAGTACTTAAAGGAGCTATATCTTATATAGAAGGCTATTTTATATATATCTTTTTTCGCTATTTATACCTTATTAAAGGTAATAATAATATTAAGTTTTATAAACTACTTTGCCTTTATAATATTCCTTAAGGTCTCGCTTAGAAGCGGGAGGGGGTATTAGTCTTTCTTAGTAATACTATTTAACCCTTAGTAGTTAATATAGAAATAGATTCTTCTACCTAGTTTCTTTATTAATAAGACTAAGGCAGCCACTAGGGAACTACTTATATAAATAAACTCCTTATTTAGTAGCTTAATAAGGACCTTCCTTAAAACTAAAAGCTCCTCTCTTTTTATGCTATATAATAGGCTCTAAGGGAGGTTCTTCTTATTCCTATCTTTATCCTTTATAATCTCGATTTAGAGATTAATACTAGGTTATAGGGATAAAAGTTTATTAGTATATTACCTACTAAATGCCTAAAGCTACTAATAGTAATACTTTAGAAACTTCTCTTTTAGGTCTATCTTTGCCCTTAGTCTTAGGGCCTTATTAATATCTCTCATAGTAATAATAAATACTCTAATACCTTATAGCCTCCTATCTTATTATACCTCTACTATAAAGACTAATGCTATTACCTATTTAACCTTAAGGTCTAGGGCTATCTACTTAGCTTAATTCTATACCTATATACCTAATAACTTAATTATAAGGTAGCCCTTCTTAGCTAAGATATATATATCCTTATCTTCTATCTAAGGCTTCCTAAGAATAATACTATAGTTTAGCTTTAAGACTATATAGAAAAAGATCTTTTAATACTAATAACTATTAATATTAATTAATATAAAAGTAATTATATTAATCGCTATATTTAGGTCACTAATAATATTCTTAAGTTTCTAAGGAGAAATAGGGATCTATAGTAGCTTTAAGGAATAAAAGAGTTCTTTATTTATAATAGCATAGTAAAAATAACTATAGTTAATTAAACCTATAGTAAAGTCGGTTTTATTAAGTCTAATATTAATTAGGAAGAGGTCTTTATTTATTTTTACTTTATTATCTCTTCTTTATTCCCTCTAAGCTACCGCGTGCCCCTATTACTTACCCTTATTAGTCTTATCCTTACTCTTTTTATCTACGAATACTACTTTAGTAACTTAAGGCCTTACTAATATAATATTAATATATATCTATAAATCTAGACATAGGGGTACTACTAATAGGCATATAAGGATTTTATAGTTATCTCTCCTATAGCAGAGGCAATAATATTTACTCCATTATATATTAATCTCTTCCTAATTAACCTACTTAGCCCTCTTCCCTAGGAGGGCTTTATCTTAAAGTCACTTTAAGGGGTACTTATTAAGATTATTATTTCTCCTAGGTCTTAAGGTACTAACCTATATTAGGCCCGGGGGGGTTAAGTCCTATTCTATTATATCCTCCCTCTTAACTTTAGGTTAGGCATAACCACTAGAGGTAATAAGTAAGGAGGCCCTTAGCTAACTCTTGTTCCTATTGCTTAGCTTTCTTTACTAACTAAGTAGCTCTATAGAGTTACTTAACTTATTATACTTTATTATAAAGCTAATATAAGAGTTAATCTTAGCTCTATTTATTAGTATAAATATTATCTTTAACTTATTATTTAATATATTATATAAATATAAGATTTTATTAATATTTAGCTATACTTTTATATTTATATTAATAATTTCTCTCTTAAATTACGGGTAAAAAGTAATAAAGGACTTATTCTCTCTTTACTTAAGGGTATATAATGCCTAAATAGCCTTCTTTTCGCGGTCTTAGTCTCTATATAATAGGTCTAGGCAATTAAGAAGTAAAGTAAAGTTAGCCTTAGGCCTTTTAGTCTTAATCTCTATAAATATAGTAATATATTTTTTTATTTTTCCTAATAAATAAGAGTATATATACTTAAATTATAATATAGAGCTACCTAGTATATCGGCGTCTTCATATAGCTTATTCTCTATCTCTAGCTTCTATCTATACTATATACTCTTTTTTCTTTTATAAAGGGCTAGATCGGGGAGTTAAGGGCGTAATTATTAAGTAGGCTTCTATTTAGGAACTAAGATACTAATTTCTTCTTAAGGTATTAAGGTACTAAGTCCGCTTAGCGTAAAGGGGGTAATATTAATTTATCTATTATAGACTATAGTTTTAATAGCTTATAGCTTTAATTTAAATTCTTTTTTATTCTTAGCTAGAATTCTTCTAAGTTTTATATTTTTTTCTTATATACTCTTAAGCTCTTATATTATAGCTTTAAGGGTAATAATTAAGTAGGTAAAATCTATTCTATTAGCTTCTAGCTTAAGGTCTTTAATAATAAAATAATAAGTACTCTAGATATATAAATAAAATAATCTTTGATATATATAAATAGCCTCTAGTAATTATATTCTAGCTATCTAGTCTAAGATACTATTTATATTAAAGATAAAGAAGAAAGAAAGAAGTTCTTAAGTGCCCCTAAGCTATGGGATAATTTCCTATCCCTGGCGCGCACAAGCTTAGTATATCTTGCGGCATAGCTATAAGGATATGGGCCCTGGCCCGTGACATTTATAAAGTTTTTTATACTTTTAAGAAATAAAAAATAATAAAAATAATATAAATAAGAAATTTCTAAATAACTTATGATATAGTATTTTTAAAAATTTTAAAATATAAAATAAATAATTTTAAAGTTTTATTAAACCTTATTTTAAATTCCTAGCTTATAATAATATAAAATAAATTTCTTAAAATTCTTTAAAGTAATTTTATATTTAGATAAGATCTATACTATAGGGTAAAAGTAAGATATATACTTGCCTAAGATACCTCCTTACTAATTATACTAATAAATTATTATATTTACTATATAAAAAGCTTAATTTTAAAGCTTAATATATAATTATATATTTTAATATTAATTAAGAAAGAAGCTAGTCTTTTATTACTTAAGTTTTAAAAATATTAAAAACTATCCTTAAACTAAAGCCTTAGTTAAAATATCTTTAAAAATAAATTATAAGATATAAAAAGAGCTCTCTAAACCTAATTTAAAAAGTAATAAAATATCATTCTAAGAGAGTAAAAGTATAAATAAATAAAATACTTTATTAAAAATAAAGAATTATAACCTTTAATATATAAATAACTTCCTAAGTTAATACTAGAGGGTAAAAAAAACCTAACTATACAAAGAAGGAGTAATAATAATAGGGAAAGTAAGAGAAGTAATTAATTAGATAAGTATAAATAGGTAGGTAAAGGGAAAATTATTAAGAAGTAGTAATTAAGGAGGGTTAGCGCGACTAATAGAAAGGCGCTATATAAGATATAAAAAGATAAGATATAATATAAAAATATATTAAATAGTTATAGCAATATTTTCAGAGAAATATAGCAATTAATCTTAAGTAATAAGATAGTTTTTTATGCTTTTATAAAAATTTTACTTAAGAGGCTAAGGATTTCTAATCTACTTACTTGTTTGATCTACTTGTTTATTATCCATATTACCTCTAAGCACATTACCAGACGTGACTACAACCTATTGCTCAGGCTACGCTAATACACTCTTGCTAATATAAACCTAGCATGACTAGCTTATCCCTTGGGAAACACATAGTTATTATAAATAGAATAATACAAAGGAATAAAAGCTTATTAATATATATTAAAGAGTAATTTAACCTTATAGTATACCTAAAGGTAGATTAAGGTAACTTAATAAGAGAAATATAGTTTTATATATAATTAAGCTATTATACTTAATGCCTTTTAAGATAAGATTTAATATTAAATATATTTTATAAATACTTTTATATTTAATAGTTTACCTTAATAAATATTATTTTACTAAGAATCTATTATTAATTAAAAATAATAAAAATAATATATTTTTTACTTTAATAATACCTAATTACTATTTATAATAATAATATAATATAATATAATAATTTAAATTACTAAGAATATTTTTTTATTAAACAACTTAAGGCTAGAATTATATTAATTTACTTTCTTAATATATTAATCTTATTAAGGTAAAAACTTAAAGTTACTTTAGATTACTTAAAGTAAATTAGCCTTATAAAATTATTTATTTAGGCTTTAAGTTATTCTTAGACTAAATACATAAGACTTTATTAATTATTAAAAGTAGCTTTTAAATAACCTTATTAAGTATATTAAAAATAAATATTTTTTAGTATTTTATAGTAATAAGAAATATAATTATAAAAGTATTTTTACTTTATAGAGTAGGTTTAGGTAAAAAGTTAATAAGTAAGAAGTTTAACTTATAAGTTTCTTAATAAATAAGATAACGTTTTAAATAAAGGGTTAATAAAAAGTATATTACCTTAATTCTAAGTAAATTTTTAGGTATAATAATAGCAAATATAATATATATATATAATAAATAACCTAATTAGATTACTAGGATAATTAATATATATATAAGATAAATTAAAAACCTTATTATATGCTTGGATTATATGCTGAGTAGTTTTATTATAGATTTAGCGCCTAGTTTGAGTCAGTTAATATATAATAGTGACAATGTGCAAGCAGATGCAGTCAGAAACGGCTCAGGTCCAAGAGGTGACATCGCTGCCAGGGGTCAAATAATGGCCGTCATTGCTCGATATCTTCAGTATATCCATCCTCGCTCGATATGTGACTAGGCAGTCTAGCTAGCTCTAGGCTTAGATTCCATAAGGCTTGAGGCTATCCACACAATCCACAATGGTCGTCTCAAACTCCCTCCACTCAATCCCCAAAAACCTCTTCGTCTCCGTATTGTCGACCCTGTATACTTGATCTGCAGGCGCGAGGCCACCTCCAGGAACATCCGGACCAGGGAGCTTCTCCCTCAGCTCAGGAAAATGCTTCCACACGATATCCGCAATCATTCTATTACCAAACCGCCCGCCAAGAGGCATCAGTCTCCTGCCACCGGCTTCAGGCTTCTCCATGCCGAGAATGTGTGTCAGAGCAAGGTCTCGAACATCTATCCAGTAGACAGCCGCAAGATAGGCATCTGGAATCGCTTCTTTCCACTTGCCTTGGACCAGGTCAACCATACGCGAGTTGGAAGTATTGACCTTGTCCAGAGACGGAAGCTGGTGTTTTATTGGGCCCAGGACTAGTGATGGACAGACGGTGACGAGATCAAATGACGTCCTGTTCTCAGCGACAAAGTCCCAGGCGGCGCGTTCGGCAAACTTCTTGCTTACGCGGTATGCCGTGGCTTTGCTGTTGTTGACTTCATCCATTGTGACAGGGTTCCAGTCCTTTTCAGTGAAGACGGTGGAGGGGTCCTCAAGCCTATCTTCGTCCAAGACGGAGGCGAAAGACGAGGTCATGACGATGCGCTTGACAGTTGGGGCGTAGCGATGGATAGCCTCGAACAGCCAGGTCGTACCATAGACAGCAGGATCAACCAGTTCCTTCTGGGCATCAACTAGGGGGCGTCAGTCTCTTCAAGATTCCATGCGGGAGTAAATAAACTTACCGAAATCATAAAAGAATGGCGATGCGATGTGCAGTACCGCCCTAAGGCCTTCGATCTGGGCCGCCTCGTCAAAGGCGCCCTTGACCACCATGTCGGGCACAATCACAAATTCAATGTTATCCTTCCCTGTGTCCTTATGGGCATCGCGAACAACCTGCTCTTCTTCCTTTGACCGAACCGTGGTGACGACTTTGTGGCCTCGTTCAAGGAGCTGGCTAATGATGTGGGCTGAATGGAAAGGTTCGTTAGTGACTGGCCTTAGCGAACTCTAGATAAAAGCAATAGGGTCGCAGTTACCTACTGGCGACAAAACCAGCACCACCTAGTGTTCTATTAGCAGCTGCATGCCTGTGTGTGGTGGGAATGACGGTTACCTGTGAGGAGGACCTTGGTCATTGTGATGATTCGGAGCGATCGTTATCCGCGAATCTTCAATCAGTTGTAGATATAAAGCCTCAACAAAGTAAAAAGAGGAATTGCTTGGCTGGCTTATGGTATTTAAGGAGCAGTGTCAGTCAAGAAATTTCTGATTCTGACCCTCTACGGCACTCCGCGACATCACATCTGAGTCGCACGTCCGGAACGCCAATCCGTGCCCGCTGCCTAAACCCAGCTGATGCCTAACCTGAGCCTTGCTCCGGGATCTCAATCCGCGCATGCAATCTACGCACCCGGAAGGCCATCCCACGACTGCAGCGTTGATTCGCCCAACAAGGTGTTAGGGAGATGCTTATTGTCAATGTGGAGGACGTGGCTAAATTACCAGGTTGAGACTAGTCTAGCAGCAATGCACATACAGGGCGTACGCCCTCCTGCGTCAGCGGGGGCTCTATATCTTACCTCTTGTTTGGAGGATTCTGTGGGACTCATGTGAGGTAACCGCGAAGGTCGTAACAAGCACTGTGTACAGGAGACGCAAACCACAAGAGGAAAAGTGGGAAGTTTGGAGCGAGCTGGCTGCCGATGGCTGCCGGGAAATGGCGGTGTTACATATCACCACTAGGTTCGTGCGACTGGATATGAAACGCGGCCCGGACTTTGGGGTTGTGTATCCGGTTTCACATCCAACTTGTCGCATCAAGGATTCCAATCCTAACGGCATGAGCTTAAATAGCTCTGCCCGAACATATGGCTGTTCAATTTCTTTTGTTCTTTAGATAATTCTCATCAATTGACTAGTGCCGTCAATGATCCCTTTGGAGCCAATTGTCTGACAAGGAGCCTGGAGCTCCCAAGTCAAAAGATCCGGCAACGGGCGGCGACGGGTAGGTTTTGGGCCCGAGCAGGGGATGGATGCATCTGCTAAGCTTACGTTCTGTTCTCCAGAAACAAGTACCTCGCTGGTGGTGCTCAGGCTGCTGCCGTCGGCTTCTACTGGTTCTACCGAGGGGGAAAGCCGTCGACCAATGTCCTCGACGCGCCTGGCGAGGCTGCCGGCATGAAGTCCACGGGCAAAAAGCCAATGACGAAGGCCCATTTTAACGACGAATTTGACGAAGAATTGGAAGCAATTAAGCCAAGCAATAACCAGCAATGTATGGAAAAGTGTTTCTAGTCCTGCATGGTCCTGACAGAGGACTCGACAGCCTGCGAAATTGAATCTTGGCGATCCCAAACATGGCCCCTTGAGGCCTGAGCCTTCGACAGGGAGTTGGAACCGTTCGTTGATGCAGTGAACTGAAGCTTTGTACCTGCAATGATCAAGAGATGGTGTGCATAATCCAATGTAACTGGGACCTAAGAATTGGACAACAGTATACGCTTCTATTCTACTACTTCTTGTCTTTGACGGATTTCAAATGCTCTGTCCCTTTAAGCAGAGCATCAGTAAAGGTAGCTCGACATCCTTGCCGCTCCACTGTCACCAACGTCTGAATCGTAGTCCCCTTGGGAGACGAAACTTGTTCGCGGAGAACAGCAGGATGGCTCCCGCTGGACAGCAGTGATCCGAGTCCAACCACGCCTTGAGTAACCAGCTCCAAGGCATCCTGTCTTTTGAAACCCTCGATGACTGAGCCATCCAGAATTCCATCAATGGGCACCGTTAGAGTTGCTACACATGTCGTGACGAGAACTGAGGCGACGTCAACTAATGACTCGTCCAAGAACTTGATACGCCCGACGAGACCAAACATCCAACTTAGAAATTCCAAATGTTCTGGGGGGAAGTCAAGTGATGGTCGTTCGATGATGGTCATGGATTGTTGATATCGTGCGGCCAAGTTGGGGATCGCTTTGGCGACGTATGGAGCTGGGTAGTTTGGTTCTGAGATCAAATCTTGGATGTCTGTGATGGAGAGGCCGGCGAGAAGACTGATGACTAACTTGCCAGCAAGGCACTGTCGTATTCCTGGCTCTTGGAGAATCTTTTTTGCCATGTTTGGCTTAAACCCCAGTACTATCATGTCTGCCTCCTCGATAGCTGCTTGATTTTGCCGATACAGAACCCGGACAAAAGACCGATGCTGTCCCAGTTTCTTCTCAAGGCTATCTGCAGATTCTTCGCTGTTGGTACACGCGGTGATTGATTCAACCTTTTGAATCCCAATGCTGGAGCCTGTCCCGGGGTGTATGACATCGAGAAGGCCAAGTAGCAAGGCACTTCCCATGTTGCCTGTGGACTTTAGCTTCAAGAACACAAGTGAATCAAGAACTGACTTACCACAGCCTATAAAGGCTATTCTCGGGCCGGCGCTCCACATGTTTTTCAACAGTTGTCACGAGGTAACTTTTCGAAAAAAAAAAAAAAAAAAAAGAGAGCGATAATTTCATGTCCGTTCTTTTCAACTGCCTAGCGGGGGTCATCGCGGAAGCGTATTCCGACACTCGAGTCGTGTGTCGGATCACGTTCCGTCCAATCAGACGATGGGAAACTGCTCAACACCAAAACACGCCCTCGTCAATTTCATTGCTCGAGAAATGAAAAAGGATGACGGTCAGTAAATTGGACCTCATCTATCTTGGCAATTTGTCTCGTGTCTCCTCTTGCCGCTTTGTGCAGAGCTGAAATTATCTTGGCCATGTATTGTTCCGTAGATCTTTTCCATTGCCAAGTGGAAGCAGTGGCTGAGTCCTTAAATTAACCTTGTTTGGAGTTCAGCCCTGCTGAAGTAGTTCTGCGAGCTCTGTTTGGCCTCTTGGCCATTGAATTTTTCCAAATGAAGGAGAAATAGTTAGTACCCTCAAACTTCTTGTCCAATGGCTGGCTCAACGAGTTTACCCGCCAAGGATGATTGCACAACTGAGCTTGTACGAGTATCTGCTGCAGTAAGCATCTCTACAACCTTAGATGGACCAATTGATGCAATGTAGAGATTTTGCCCAATTCGGAAACCTTGTTATGCTTGGCGTTATGATTCAGGTATCACGACTACCAAGACAAACACAATTGAAAAGATTTATATATATATACCGTAGCTAACACTGTAGATACTGCTCTCTACCCTCAGACTCACTTCACCCTCAAAACTTCTCTTGCAAATCCTTCATCATGTTGTTCCTCTTATTCACTGTGTTTGGTGGTTTGACGACAACCTCCATAGCAGTACGATGGTCGCGGCAGCCCGAAGGGTTGTATTATCGATATCCTTGTTTTGGAAATGGAATAGACACTTTCAGTAGCTGACGTGACGGAACTGAAAGCGGACAACGAGTCATCCTTCTCGATGGCTGCGAACGTCATTTTACTCGCGACTTATATACCCTACCGATAGCATAACATCGACCGTTTCCCCTTTCCTCTATATCTCGCTCATATTATGCGACCTCTTGATGTGGGTGTGTTAAGGCCCTATAGGCATTGGTAACAAGATATTCTATGTCAAGAGATCTGTGATGGTGGCCACCGACTTTATCAACACCGACTTTCTGTTCCACTTCCAAGAGACACAAAATCGAAGGTTAAATAAGTTAACGATCATCTCATGCTGGGAGAAATACGGAATACATTCCTACAAATCCTAAGTTGTTTTTGGATCGTACGGTCGATTCACTATGATCACTAAACCAAGAAGTCGCTGAAACAGAGCTCTCTAGTTACGCAACACTGGGTGACTCATCAGTCCACCAAGAAAGCAAACACCACGGCTGGTATGAGTCTGAAAATGATGCCGGAGAACATGGTGACAACGAGCAACTAGGAGGGCGTCAGACAATATCCAGAACTCCCGTGAAAATCAACGGGAAGGCGATTGACACACCACATTTTAATTTACGAGTTATATAGCAATATAAAGAGAATTTGAGGCTTCGGACTAATCGTTCTACCACATCAGGCGTGCTGATCACTTCCTCAGTGGGCCATGTTCATAAAATAGCTATGAAAGTTATGAAAGCTACTGAAATACCTATGATAACGGCATCATCTCGAATCAGGAGATGAAGTGTTTGAAGGAGAAGAACTTAAGGCGACAGTCCCTCATTAAAGAGAAACCAATTGCTAGTAACTATTGCCTAATCCGCGTTCACGAGGCGAGAATTCGTATCGCAAAAGATGGTTATCATAGATGAGCCACTCAAGCTGAGGAACAAACTTCATTTTAGGAAGAAGAAAAAAAGGTAGCCGACGAATGAAGGATTTACCACGATGGCTGGCACTCATACATCTCGAACCCAAGATATGGATAAGTAAAGAGCGCTGTGCTATACAGCATAGGAGCATAGGAGCGATCCCAGAACAGTCAGGTTTCCCCATACATCTCCAGACACTTCTCCGGGGACCGTTCTTCTTGGACATGACGGATTGCCAGTAACGCCTTTGCACTCCACGCGGGCCACGTGGGTTTCATCTCTTCCAACGCATCAACACAAGTTGTAAAACTCCGCATCGCCTGCTGTTTACACAAGCTATTTTCCAGCTTTATATCCAGCAGATGTACAATAGCGGCTGTGAAGGCTATATGGACAGTAGCCAGAGCTGCAAATCGCTGCATGTGGGACCAGCTTAGCGACATATACATGAAGGCCGACTTAATAGATATGAATAACTTACCAACGTATAATGCTGCTTATGTATCTTCAAAAGCTTTACCACCTCCGACGCTGAATCCCGGCAAGCCTTTACATGAGGACTTTCACAGGAAGATGAGGCCGAGAGGCTTGTAGGATGCCTAGAGATACTTCTAAGAGAGGTCGGTGTAATAAAATAAGGTTAACATGATATTGCATGCTAAGCGCTGGAGTTAGTTTTGGTACGCCTGTGACTGGGCGTCTGAACTTACTGCAGTTGATATATGTGTGCAGGTATGGGTGGATGCGAGGTCGGTGGCAGCCGGAGATGGCTCGGCAGGCTCAGATAGAATGCGCGTAACTCAACATCTGTTCTGGCGACAATATCTTCAATGTCTTTGGCTGATAATCCGCTGTTTGGTGCATATCTAACATAAGTTAGTGACACGGTACGAAATTACAAATGCTTGACGGCATTTCAAACATTTGATCCATTGCTTCAGAGGCAAGTAACAAGCATTCGGCAGCGTGATGTCCCGTTGAGACAGCACGGCTTGACATTACTGTTGCCGAATCATCTGGAGCGGAACCAGGGTTTGGGGTCCAGGGCTCGAATTCAACTTCATGGCTCAAACTTGGTTTCAGGCAGGTAGTCTGGGATTTTCTTGTACATCCTGGTCTACCCACTGCAATCGAAAAGAGCCTAGAGAGTAAGTTGTGATGAAAACCCCATATCGAGGGCGAAACTTACTTGTCGAGGACGAAACATCCCCACCACGTCACCTTTCTCACTTCAGCCTCATCTACACTGATGAGGCCAGACGCCGCCCATTGGGAGCAATCGATATTGAGCCCCAGGTTCAGCGCCATGCGGGCCGCATTTCCTGCAGCAGGTCAATAATCTTGAGCGCCGGGCTTGTCACCTCTACGTACCGCAGTATGACCAACCCAATGCTTCCTGACCATCTGATAAGGCTCTCGGACTCATCAAAGCTGCCGCTTGGACAGTCACAACAATCGGCGCTTGACTCTCGTAGAGGAATAGTATCTTGGCTTGTTCAAAAAAAGCACATCCAGCGGTGTCGGGATCTTCGGCGACTGTGCGCAATTCGGTGCGGTCCGAAAAGCGGCTAGCAATGGCAAAGATAGCCGAGAGGAGCAACGGTGTGCAGTATTTGCCATATATCCTGCTCCTAAAGGCACGGGAAAAGGCGTCCCTGTGGATGATGTAGTTCCAAGGGTGCTGCCAAGTCCAGTAGAGCTCAAGCAGGTGCTCTTGAAGCTCCATCGACAGTGGCACACTCTTTCCCAGGCACCCCACAACATCCAGACCTTGTCGTTGCAAAGAGACGGTAGACTCTATGGAGTCATAGCCCAGGTTATCATGGATGAGATGATAGTTGCTTTGAGACCCGAAGTAGTGTAGCTGCCCATCGTCACCGATGTTCAGACGCCCCATTAACCCCGTCACCGCAGATACTAAATTTCGGCCCGCAGAGTCGTCAGTATAGTCAAACCGCATTGCCATGCTGGCGTCTTCACTGTCTGTTGTATATTGTGGGACCGGTGTTTTATTTCTTGAACTCAGCTGCCCCTCCAGGGACCGGATCCGTGCTTCTCGAGCTTGAACATAAGCCTTGCTGGGAGGCCTGTGCCTTGGTCAGTCTCCCGGGCTTTACCCAAAGAGCTCAACAAGTAGACTCACTTGCGTTTATTCTCAGTGAAGTTATACTCGCATGGCATTCCTTTAGCTGTGCAAGTGCTACAGAAAGGAAGCGCCCCATCACACTATCGAGTCGTGAGACTGGACACCGTCGGCAAAGAGACTGGTTACGTCATGACTCACACGTATCCGCTTTTGCTGACAGGGCAGGCAGGCAACAGAAACTCTCTGCCTCGGCCTCTTCTCGCAAGGGTTGGGATTATCCATGGGAACTGTTGATACTGCAGATAATCGATTGCAGCTTCTAGAAATTTCAGTATCCTCGGTCGAGAGTCGCGTGGCGGGAGGAATCGATTCAAATGTGAATAATCATGCGGGTCCCGGATAAGCATTATCATTCGCCCCCGCCGGCCGGGTAGGCACTATCCCAACTAAGCTTTAACAATTCCCACCCGCTATTACCAGTTTGGTATGTCCGAAATCACGCCGACCTTACTAAGGTGACTGAGATACTGGCGCCTGCATTGTGTTTAAAGTTGATATGTACTAGCCAAAGTTTGGCAATGCGCCGAGATGTTGCATTTAAGCTCTAACTGACATGTTCCTCCCTGTACTCCTAACAAGTTAACTCACCCTAACTCTCTTATTTCTTATTGGTGGTTAACTATGTTTCAGAGGTTCCGTCTGAAATATCAGTGAAACTATTATTCCATATTCGCGATGCCGGCTGGCGTGGATTGTGTGTTCTGCCCCTCGGCTGGGATCAAGCTTCCCCTTTCATCAAACCCCATGACTCTGTGGCTGGCCTGTGTTGATATCGCTATACAACCTTGCACGAAGGTACATACAGTACCATTCTTAGCTACTCTAAGCTTCAGCGAGGTCGCCTGCTTGGGCTCTGGATCCCCAGGGCCGGACGACATGTCTTGTCAGCTCCGACGTACCGAGTTCCCATGGGACCAATCGACGAGCTCTCCGATCAGCTTGTCCATATTGTTTTGGGCTTTCCGATCATCCACGGCGTATATGGAAATTCGTGACCTGATGTTCGATCGCCCTCACCCCTCCGTCCCCCTTTTTTCGTTCTTGCTTCTTTGCAATTGCGCCCCACATGTCGATGACTGCATCTGATTAAAAAAAAAAAAGAAAGAAAGAAAAAAAAAAAGAAAAGAAAAGAAAAACCAATGCGCATGGAACTGAATCTGATGCTCTTCTCGGTCGCTTAGGATGGACGTCGGTGCTAGACATATCGGGGCGGACTGTCCCTTGCCGTTCCATTTCGCCCCGGGAGTAATCTGTAGACCAGCTGTGGCCCCCCAGTCTGCGAACTCACTGAGTCGGTTATATATATATCGTCTTTCCATTCCCTTTACAGCGTGAGTTCAATGCGCTCGTTTTAAGTACATCGGGTTATCCCTTGGGACTACTGACCTGGGCCCAACCCTTTGGCATGGCACGTCAATTCATTTAGAGAATGAAATCTTTTCATCCAGCTCTTTTCGCGCCTACTGGTTTCATCTTGCCCCTTCACTTTGCAAAATCCACAGCAGCTGTGATCCGGCTCTGGATATCCCAGACGCCAACCCGTGAGCCTGCTGCTCGCAATCATTCCCCCACCTTCCCCCAGCCCTTCACCCCTGGTGGCCTCTGGAAACACTCCTATATGACCTCCAGCCTGCCGTTGATTAAAACACGGTACACTATCATGGCCCATTCATCTGCAGTCCCTGCAGTTGTCCCAGAGAACACCGTCGCCCGCATTCATCGGGCCACGCGAGAGAACCGAAGTCTGTGGCATCACCTGATGGTTCTTCAGGAACCTGTGCAAGCTCGAGCTTGTACTCCCGGAGAGGTAGGTAAGTGCTCAACAACAGCCTCGGCTCACCTGTGAGACCCGCATCAGACCCTGGGGTGCTGACGTCAACCAGCCAAAGGCCATAAACGTTGCATTGATCCTCCGCCCATTATTAGCCTTCGGGTCATTGAGGGCCCTACTATTGAGCAAGGCAATGACATCACGTCGGACTACAATGTGAGTTTCTTCCTACAGGCGAACATCGAAGATGCTCTGCCTCCCGTCGCCTGTAAAGGTGCCCAGACTCTCACCAGCGCCGACCCTCGTCCATTATTTGGTGCTCGCACTTCGGGAATGATGTATCTAGATCATCCGACGAAGGCAGGCTACTTTAATTTCCCCACACTCGCTGTCGACGAGAAGGGCTGGTATCGTCAATCATTCAGCCTGTTTGAGATTACCAGAGAGGAAAGAGATCTCGACATGGAGTCCCCTTATAGGGATTTTGCCTGTGGTGCAGATTATCGGATGAAGATCGAGACCGCTTCCTTGAATGTTTATACACCCAAGTCGTTTCCTGGTTTGATGGAAAGCACCGAGCTCACCAGAACCATATCGGACCAGGGAGGTCGACTCAGGATCCAACGACGTGCTCGCTCGAAGAAGGCAGGTGTCAAGAAGGCCGGTTGCACCCGTTATAATATCTCCAACATCCCAACAAATCCTCAATATACAACATCTTTGAGCAAACAGCTAGGGAATGCCTTGCTCATAGAACCTAGAATGCAGCCCCTCAGGGTATCATCAGAGGCAACGGGTTTCGTAGAGCAAACTGCTCCGCCTCGAGCTACCAGCGGACAAATTCCGCTACCAACACCAGCCTCACTGGATGGGTTAATAAATTCGAGAGGCCTGCCCAGTTGTCCCTTGTGTTCAGATGACTGCATCCGGATCAATGCTCATCTGTCCCCCTTATCGGCTCCCGCAAAGGTTCGGGCCCTGGCATCTCGGGCACCCCTCAAGATACCCTCTCTGCTGTCGCCAGCACTGCCCGAGGGGACATCTGGCAACCCTTCCCCCGTGCCTCGCTTAGCCCTGACATATGACTAAAGCTTTCAGTTAGCCCTGCTGGCTTGCAAAACGGCTCGTAGCGTTCCATGTCTACTGTTTCGAAAATACTACCGATCCATTATCTTGTTGAATATGTGGTAGAAAAAAGCTATTGGACGCTGATGGAAAGGAAGGAATTTGCCACAGGAACATTGTCACAGGCTGACGATGCAGCTATTCTAGTTGATTCCACCAAAAGGCATCAATAGCCTGCCTTGACCCTATAGGAGGGCGAGGAGAGCAACGAATACCCACAATTCACCTCAAAATCCAACACTATTGGTCTGCGATAGATGAAAGCGGTGCATTTCAATCATCCTTTCTGTCCACACTCATGTTGCACGCTTCAAACTTCTGAGGTTTAGTCAACGGGTAGTCTAGCAAACCCGCTGGAAAAAGACACAAGGAACGGTCCGTTCCGATGATACACAGCAAGGAATATCTACACCACCTCCGTCAATGTCCAACTCGGAACTAAAGAGAGGTCAGAACCCCGTCAGCAAATCAACTGGCTGAGCGGTATTGAGCAGCATAACCATCTTATTCCCATGTGAGATCATCTCAGACACCCATCCTACAATGAGAAGTGCCATGACAACTCATTATCCGCGTGTACCCTAATGGTTCCGCCTCACCGCTCAACTGCGGGGTGCATCGGCTGCCAGACTGAGCCTCTGTTACGGGGAGCCGAGCCGGAAGCATGTACTGCATCGCGGCGGAGTCCACCCCTTGTCGTAGATCGACCATCCGCATGGCGCCGAAATTGTATTATAACGGGGTTGACACACTCTTGGTACGGCATGGCGGTGCCTCTACCCTTCAGTTGGTCGAGGAAGATCCGCACAGCGGTCCGGCCTTTTCGATAACCTTGCCTCGGCCATCCCGAGTTGGCTACGTCCTCATACCATGGCCCTCTTCACGCAGGTCTTGACCCTGGCCAGCTGAGCAATCATAAGTTTCCCCATCTATATTCTCCATCCTTATTCCCCATCCCTATCATCGCCGCCCCCGGACTCCATCCTTCCACAGCTGAGCTCAGAAGAATGTCATCGTCCCCTGACTTGTTTCGGCTGAACGTAGTTACGGCCCGCTGGGAGGGGCGGGGGGTAGTGCTTTGCTCGCTGCGACATGGCAAGGTCGATGCGCGATATTGTCCAAGTCCTTGGCTTGATGATTTACGAGACGTGCCATTCTACTTTCCCGTAGGTCGACAGGTGCTGAGGAAAGTATTCGTGGAAGTGTCAGGATCTCGAGGTTGAAGCTGACCTCCGATTGTGGTTAGCGTCGCTCTTATATGGGCCTCTCTTTTTCTTCTTTTCCTCCCTCGAACTGACTCGCCCTGACCATCGGGCCGATCGTGTCCCTGGTAGATACGCCCTTCCTTATTCCTATCCCAATCCCAACTGTATCATCGTCGACTCCCTTAATGAGACTCTCCTCGGTCAACTGAAATCCCGAGTGCCGAACTACCTCCACGGGCGGCGTTGTGGGTATTTTCTAGATATTCTACCCTTGATCTAGTGCCTGGTGGTCTTGTGCCGTGTCATCTCCAGTGCTAAACCTTGCTGGTTTAATGTATGAGGCTAGTTGTTTGTCCGGTTCTCTCCTCGTAGATGCCTCGATTCTCAATTGTGACTTACAGACCAGCCGAGAATATCCGATAGACCTGCTCGCGAAGCAGCAACCGACTCTTGATACGTTTGGGAGGGACGGCCATATGGCTGAAGCAGACGACTGCAGGGAGAAGAATTTTGATCTGGGGAAACCATGTAGAAGATTGCGAGGGGGTGTCTGCTCTCAAAATGGCAAGGATTAGATCCCAAACTAGCCCCAGGATGGTGAGGCCTGGCACGGCTTGCTACACGGATCCACGGCGGTGACGCCGATGTGGCGTTGCGGCACTCGGAATTGCCGTGACTGCTAATGGCCTAACGCTGTGGCCCCTGTCGCTTGGGGAGCGTTCGTTGTTTCCGAATCGTCTGATGATTGCTAAATGTTGTTCCGGCAGCACACGCTTGCCTATTGTTTACAACCTGAATATCGGGATCTAGCTAATAGGGTTGGTTAACGGACGGCCAACTAAACAAAGAGCATCATCTCACAGTCCCTGTCGCCGGGATGCCTGCCGAGTTTATTACAATTGTGTGGGTGAAGAGCTTTATCCCACCCCGGGAGAGCCAAGTGCTCAACGAACGGTGTCTCCAACCCAGGAGAGGCGCACGGGAGGACCCGGATTCCACCGTACGACAGTGTCTGCAATCTTGCTGTTAGTTCGTATTTTGCCTGATACCTACGTGTCACATTCAAAGTTTTAATGTGCAGTTGCACACCTACCAGCCGATCACCTTATATGCTGAATTAGAAACCCGCATGGAAGGTTTATGTAGCTAGTTTTCGGTCTACTTTGGGTGAGACAAATAGACACCTTATCTCCAGCTATTTATCTACCACAAGGTCGCGCTCGCCCCTCCTCGCACCACTTGAATGTGTCGTTCCATCCGTCAGTCCTCCATCACCAAGGGCAAACCCTCACTTGAATGTGTCCCCACAACGGTCGCTAAGGAGGATGAAGCGATTTCAGAAAAGAGTAATAACCCCCGAGCCTGGCATTGGTTGCTCTGGACCTCGAGAACTGACGTCTGCATCGACAGATCTCACGAGGCAAGCCCCTCACCAAATCCAACAAGACGAACAAGCCATCCAGGGATGAAACTGTGTCTCTACCAACTGGAGCTTCATCCAGCCAGTCATCTCTATTAGAAGTTCCATCTCCCAGCCCAGTTTTGAACGATACCCGCATCAAACGGTCACCCCCGGGTCCTGCTCGCCCTCTGCCTTTGACCCTGGCAAGCATCGAACAGTCGAGCGAAATCAGGGATGAAGTTGCTTCGACAAGCGGTACTGAAAATACTGACTGCGATAATTCGGATCTGGGAGTACCTGAAACAGTCAGTATTAGCCTGGCACCTCTCGTAATGGGCTTGAGAACTTGATAAACGGGCATCTTACTAAATCTAACCTTAGCATTTCTCCCCTTCGGATACCACGGAAGCGATACCTCATCACCTGACACTGCCAGGAAGAAGCCAGGGGTTACCCTCAACCCAGAAGGCAATAGACTGCCTGGATGCGATACCGACGGTGTTTCTGATGCCCCAACAACGGCGAAACTCGTCCGGCTTTAATATACCCACTAGCAAAGAGCTAGAGCGTCTTCCGAGCATCTACGACGTGCCCCCGAGCCAACGGTACGTCCTTGTCATGCAGAAGATCGACCAGTGCAATATTATCTTCGACTTCAACGACGCGAGCAGCCATGTGGAATCCAAGGAGATTAAGAGACTTGTACTTCACGAGCTCCTTGACAGCATTACTTCTAACACCCAATTCATGAGGTCATACATGTACTCGAAAGTATTCGACATGTTGGCGAGAAATCTTTTTCGACCCTTACGACCACCCATGTCGAATACCCCGCCTAGGGTCTTCGACCTCGAGCTGGACGCGCCAGTTTTCGAGGTTGCCTGGCCCCACATCCAGATTATCTACGAGCTCTTCTTGTGCTTCATAAGGAGCGACGATTTCGAGGCAGATGTTGCCAAGGATTTTGTCCAACAGGGCTTCATTCTTCAGCTTCTAGAGCTCCTCAACTCTGAAGATCCCCGCGAGCGAGACTATGTGAAGAACATCCTTCACTGCATTTATGTCAAATTTTCTACTCTACGATCTTTTATTCGGCGGTCTATTAACCACATTTTCCTCCAATTTACATACGAGACACAAAGGTTTAGCGGTATAGCTGAACTACTGGAAATCATGGGCTCTATTATTGCCGGCTTCTCCATGCCCCTGAAAGAGGAGCATAAGACACTCCTGACTTGTGTCTTACTCCCCCTCCACAAACCTACGATCCTAGGCAGGTACCATCCCCAGCTGTCCTTCTGCATCATTGGATTTCTGAAAAAGGATGCAACACTTGCTGAGTCTGTAAGACGACGGAGATTACCTTTTCGTTACAGCATTCTGACTAGTACAGGTCATCCTCAGACTGCTACGTTTCTGGCCCAAAGTCAGCAGCACAAAGGAGATCCTCCTCTTGAATGAAGTCGAAGACGTCTTCAAAGTCCTGGATTCTGCCGAGTTCTTCAAAGTCCAAGTACCTCTCTTCCGCCAACTTGCCAAATCCATGACTAGTCCACACTACCAAGTTGTCGAGCGTACATTGTGCTTATGGAACAGCGCACGCTTCTGCGAGCTCGTCACCGATAGTGCGGAGGTTATCCTTCCAATCATGTTTGGGCCTCTTTTTGAAACCGGCGAGTGTTATTGGAACAGGTATAGTAGACTCAACTCCAGCCAGGTGTTGGCAGACTTGTTGCTTACATGACCAGAGCGATTTGCAGTAGGGTGTGTGATATCCTGGACGCATTCAAGGATATCAGACCGAAACTATATCACGACTGTGCGGTCTTCTACGATCGGCAGAGAAACAGAGCGGCCATGCACCAAGCAATAAGGAAGCGGAAATGGGCAATTCTGACTGAGAAAGCCAATCAGAGAAGTGAATCATTGAAAAGAACCGCATCTTGACTATGCGAAGCCATTCTAATTCTTTCCACGAATTGGCGTTATGCCGTACCGGTCAGAATGAGCAATGAGATTGTTTGTTTAGTGAGCCCAATTTAGAGACCTGGCGAACGCACATGAACACATGAAAAGCAATTCTCGAAACCGCCGACTCGGTAGTAGTGAGCGTCTCACCGATAGATAACATGGACTTTGTGACTTAGTAAGTGGCGAGTGCTTCAGATGTATAGACCAAATCCGAGTTCCCTCAAACCAGTACCCATCGCCTCGTCCGTCCTCGACAGCTGAAACGCCTGGCTTGCAGTAGGTCGGGTTTTGCGGCTCGTCGGTTGGGGTGCACATTCTAGGCCGCACAAGCGAAAGACTTCTCAGTACAATCTCCCAAGCTAAAATTCACCTGCCTTTGTCCTAATGTATATATCCGTGGCTCTACGAGCCATATCCTTTTTTATGTCCTGAGAATCCAGCCCAGAACCACGGTAAATTGAAGTACGTGGGGGTAGAGCATGAACCACCACCTACTCAGGCGTATAGATATGTTCATTCTGCTTGAGTGTCGTGAAGGCCGTTCCCGTTCATCCCCGGTCCCATCTTCTTTTCCTACTCAGCGCCATTCTCGGACATCGAAGCAGCCTCGGTAATGATCCAGTCAATCCTGCTGTGTACAAGGAACTTTGGAGAGCTTTCCACAAACCAGCCTACCAGCAGTGGATGATGACCCCTACGATTCCAACGCGCACGGAATCGTTGCGACCGTTTTGTACACCATCTTCGCTATCGTCGGCATCATTCTCTCTTTCCTCATCTCTGCTGGTAACATGAACAATCCAATCGCACGGTCGGAATTTACCCCGGGGTGCCTCGCATCCGACAAACTCCAGCAGCATTCAGACGATATTATGTTTAGAGCTCTCATGGCCGGCAGTGTCTATGACACCCGTCTCAACAATTACGGGATGAACTGTGATTAGAAATATTTTCTTATTGAGGCTAGTATTGAAGTCGTATGGGTGGAATGCCCCTTTGACGGCAGGTTATGCCTATCCGATGTCCTTGGACTCCAGATAACAAGAACATCATTTTTCTTGAGGCAGGCGTCAATTCTCCTTACCGTCTTACCTTGAGCCACAACCTTTCTTGCCGTACGGCTTCTTTAGATTTCCTGACGCACCCATTTAACAACCAGACAAGGCGAAGGGGTTCATTGATAACTTTAAAACAGCTTAATTTTGATGACCCTTCCAGCAGGGTGGCCGAAGCTCTGCGGCATGCCCGGTGCAAACGGCCCCGCATTAAATGGCCGGTCGCCGGCTTGGCGGACATGTTGCTCCGCGGCACCCCGGCGGTGGCAAAGCACTACACGTGACAGACACCGTTTCGTCGCCACCAGCAGGGATTGGGGACTTCACCTCGGCCGCCAACCTCGGCAAAACACAACCAAGCTGAACGCTGGGCGCAAGAGTCTATCCGGCGATAGCCTCAAATGGCCCTGAAAGGCAAAGCCAAGGACAATGCATACACTGTGTACCACCACAAAGCAAAACGTCGACGCAAAATTGTTGGGTTAATTATTACTTGTAAATGGACTTGTTTAATTGTGCGAAACATGTGCACACAGCAAAGGAAGGATTTCAAGAGATAGATTGCTGCTGAAGAGGAGAGTCACCAATGGAAACGGGACATCTGCGTAACAGGCTTTATTCCACGCCTTGCTCTTTGCTATTCCCGGAAAAAGTGCGTGTAGATCCTCGAGTTTTCATGAACTTCCATCTCCTGAGTGCACAGTCAGTCAGCTCCTGAACTCACTGCCATCATAGCGGGACTGAGCGTACCATCTTGAAAGCGTTCATCTCCTCCTTGATTTGCTTGGCCAACATGGGAGTCATCAGGTTCCATGTCACTACCTCACTGCGGCGGTCGTACTCTTCGCTAGGCCAAGTATCGTAGAACACGATGCGTGGTAAGAAGGTTGCGTTGCGCTTAACCGATTTATGAGGCGTGTTCTGGTGCAGCTTGAGAGCAGCCATAGAGTAGTTCTTGCTGCTAATCACAGCTGAGACTATTGTTCGATGCCCCTGAGACTCATCGTTCGGGGGGCTTGGAGACCTTGGGTTGATCAGGATGGCGGGTACACTGGGGTGATCAAGTTCAAGTGAAGCATCTACTGGACGAGTAGAAGGGCGTGGGGAACCTGGGCCGGGCCTAGCATCAATGTTGGTTTGAGAAATGCTCTGACATAGAGGCTGTACGTACGCTTCAACATTCTTTCGCAGACTACAGCCAAGAATTTCGTTCGTTCCCTGCCGCCGCCAACAGTACCCCTGTGGGGCTTGGAGCCAATGCCGGAGCTGCCCAGACGTCGAGAAACCTTCTCACCCAGATTCGTGTCGATCGGGCTACTCTCAGGGTGGGGGAACTTGTCCGTCGCCTTGAGTCTTACTGTGATATTAACTCGCTGGGTTTCTTCCTCAACAGTGATCATCGGTGCGGCAGCCTGGTCGGCTTCAGGGGCAGGCCAATCAGCAAAAGCAACACTGACAACCGATTTGGGTTGGAAAATCCTGGTCAATGAGCGACTGCTCTTCTTCGTGCCATGGCTCATTTTGTGGAGCATGATAGAAGTCGAAGATGCTGTAGACGAGATGGAACAGGCATCAGCTGAATCGCCGAAATATCCACCGTCATGTGTACTGCGTCCGGCACCTACTGCCTCGGGTGTAGTATTCGCAAACTCGGCGTCATTGGGCGATGCAACAAGGTTATAAGTCGCCTGGGATGGGTAGGAGAGGCCGCAGCGGCTCGGCGTATTGCCCTGGGAGGTGTTGAGGTGTGAGTGCGCAGCGTGGTTGCTAATGACGGTAAGAGTTTGTGAGCTCCCAGCCTTGTCATGAGACTATTCGGGGGAGTCGGCACCGTATATGCTTTGCCGCTCTGGCGGGCTGCGGCCGTTTACAGGTGGCTGGGGGCTGGCAGCCCGCCTATACCTGTCATGGGTAGCCTCGCTCTGAGAAGTTGGAGAGAAGGACTGCCGGGCAGGGACAGCAAGAAAAGCAGGCTCAGTTCGGGGGGAGGTAACATGGCGCGGATCCTTCTGGACGGTTCCCATGCCATTGTTGTATGCCAAACCCCCCACAGAGGAGCCGGTTCGACGGCCAACTTACTCCAGATCGTCTTTATATTCTATAAGACTAAAAAGTCTAGTCTCACTAAGGAATACCTTGTGTACCATGGCGATGCCCTTGCTAACTCGTATGCTTTCTGGAAGGAGCAGAAGGTTGGCTTCCTATCTTTCCCCTAAGGCATCTTAGCCTTCGTTTGTCTATACCAGCATCTTGCCGATTCTAAGATCTAGAATGATGCTCCCTGGAAAGAGGGTCGCGACCCTATGGGCCTTGCCCCAAGCTAGCCTAATATTGAGTTCTTTAATACTAAGTATTACTATAGACCGAAAGATTTAATAAGTTCCCTATCGATGGTAAGTACGCCTTTGGTATTATCACTAAGCAATTTTTATACTAGTCTCGCAGAACTATTATACGATGAAATATAGATGCGATGACCTTATTAGTTATAGACTCTAATTATCTCTCTTACATGCTAGATTTAGAGGGGCTTACTAAGTCATATGATTTCACTAATAAGATCGTTACTAAGGGCTCTAATATAAAAGATATTATTAAGGCTTCTTAGCCCTTAAATCTTACCTACTACGCGGATAATATTAGGAAGGACTAGATCCCTAATATTAATGAGAATATAATGACATGTGACTGATAATGCCTTACTTAAATATATACTCTGTGGATTCTCTACTTGCTTCAATGCCTACTCTATAAGGCTACTATGCGACCAGTACTTATAGAATAGGCAAGGCCTCGGACCCTAATGCCGTCGTCAATAAGAAGCTAGTAATTAAGGGCGTCAAGGGCCTCCGAGTTGCGGACTATAGTATTATGCTCAAGGTAAACAATAGCCATACCTAGATGCTAGCGTATAGAATCGGCGAGAAGGCCCCCGATCTTATAAAGGCCGCGTGGATTTAAAGGCAGAGCGATTTTTGGTTGGGTCACAATAACCAAGTTCACCCTTGGTAAATATAGGCATTTGCCTGGAAGTTACTATTATAATAAAGTGTAAAATACATGGAACTGGGAGGACAAATCCGCCTTTATGTGTATTCATTCATGCTGTTAGGTCAAAGGCAGTGTCAAATCACACGTCTACTGCCTCAAAGACAACGGGAGAAGCCGAAGCGGTGGCGCCTTCGAAACTTTCACAGACATAAGGTTAACACATACGACATCAGTCAATCACATCTAACTGTCTAAAAAGTAGCCACGTCATCCTGTGCTCTTCCTTCCCGCTGGTTCTCGGAGGTTGTGTGCATCCCACGGCGCCAACGCTCCGCATCCTCGGAATTCGGCACAAGCAGGCTGAGTCTGTTTAGTTGGCGGGAGAGAGGGCGAGTATATAGTCTGTGCCCAACTGAAAGTGAACGTGCGACTTCGAACCCTCACGAACTCGCTATCGGATTCGCTTCTCTCCTATCATTATGGCTCCCGCAGAAATTGATGACTCTAAGACTGCCAAAAGTCCTACGTTGGACTTTACAGGCAGTTTTGTTCAGATTGTTGATGGAAAACCCTCCACAACAAAGGAAACCCGTCATGGCGTCAACCCAGCCAATATGCAGCCAAAAGAAGAGGTTCCCGTCGCAACGCAGGACGACCTTGGTTGTGCCGTTGATGCGGCACGAAAAGCTTTCAGAACTTGGTCCAAAGTGTCATACGAAGACCGCCGTGCCGCTGTCCTTGCTTTTGCAGACGCCGTAGAGAAAGTCAAGACGGCCTTTAGAGACCTCCTCGTTTCCGAGCAGGGGAAGCCTGCAAGTCTCCCCGTCTATTGATACACCTTGACTAAGTCTCGTCGTTCAGATCCCTCAAGCTGATGTGGAAACCGATGCTACCATCGGATTGATTCGACAGCTTGCGCATATCGAGCTTCCAGAAGAGGTAATCGAAGACGACGACAAGCGGACTGTCATCACACGCTACGTCCCGATTGGCGTCGTTGGCGCTATTATTCCGTGGAACTTTCCATTTCTATTGGCGGCTAGCAAGCTCATCCCGGCTTTGTTGACGGGGAACGTGGTCATCCTGAAACCTTCGTGGGTATCCCTCAAACTCTGAATGTCGGCATGGCGTACTTATTGAGCGGCAGCCCATTTACTCCTTATTGCGGACTCAAACTCGTCGAGCTGGCTCAGGGGTTCTTCCCGCCCGGAGTCGCGCAGTCATTGAGCGGAGATGACAGGCTTGGCCCGTGGTTGACAAGTCACCCGGGCATCGACAAGATCAGCTTCACAGGATCTTCGACAACTGGAAAACTAGTTCTTCAGAGTGCGGCAAAAACTCTGAAGCGAGTTACCCTCGAGCTGTCCGTTCTAATGCGCTCTTTTGTTTGCACTGTTCAGTCATACTAACTATGCCTAGAGGTGGCAACGATCCTGCTATTATCTTCCCCGATGTTGACGTGAATAAGGTTGCAGAGAAAGTCGCCTTCTATGCCTTCCTTAACTCGGGCCAGGTATGAAAAAGCCCATCGCTGCTGAAAACTTTATGCAAGACTTCTGGCTCATATCTGTCGACGCCAGATCTGCATTGCCTTGAAACGCATCTATGTCCATGAGTCTATTTACGAACAGTTCAGAGATGCCGTGGTCAAGCAAGTCAAAGCCTATACTCTGGGTGATGGATTTCAAGAAGGGATCAGCCATGGGCCCCTGCAGAATTCTATGCAGTACGAAAAAGTGAAGACATTTTTCAATGACATCGAAAAAGAGGGCTGGAAGGTTGCTGTAGGCGGCAAGATTGATCCCTCCCCGGGATACTTCATCACTCCAACGGTAATTGACAGGCCGCCGGACAGTTCTCGCATCGTGGTTGAGGAGCCTTTTGGTAGGGGACTGCTCAATCGTTCGCTAGAGCGTAGCTAACGATCAAATCACCAGGCCCAATTGTCCCCCTTCTGTCCTGGAAGGATGAGGACGACGTCATTGCTCGAGCCAACGAGTCTCTCATGGGACTGGGAGCTTCTGTATGGTGCAACGACCTTAAGAAGGCGGAAAGGGTTGCGAGGGAGATCCAAGCCGGAAGCGTGTGGGTTAATACTCACTTCGATCTTTCCCCCATGGCACCTTTCGGCGGGCACAAGGAGAGTGGCTTGGGAGTCGAATGGGGGAAGAATGGTTTGAAGGAACTATGCAATGTGCAGACCCTCTTTCTTAACAAACATATTGTTGCTTGAGGGTTGGGAGGATAGGATGGGCTACAAATCTGCCACAGGCTCCAGTCTTTATGGGAGGTATTTGATCTGTTTCAGATTGAGTTCGTTTCCAAGTTCAGTATAGTAGTGCTTCTTTGTATCGTTCATTTGTGTAGGGATTTTCTGCCGCATATTGGAGTACTTCGTGTATGTGATTAAGCTTCATAACAACTTGGTAAGTGATGGCCCAATCCGGTCCAGAAGAACACCACAAATAAAACACATTGTATTCAAAGCAACCTCATATAGCATCGAACACACGACTTCAAAACTGACATTGAGAATGCTGCTTTCCTCCCCTTTCCCTGAGCGCTTCCTGCTTTAGACGAAGCTTATCCAAGTGGGCCTAAGCTTGCCTATTACTATAGACTAAAATCAACTTTAGTAGAATTAGTTTTCTCGAAAGTTAAGAGTGTGCAATATTGGATATAGCTAGAAGGGATTGAAATTAAAGCTTACTCGTTTCTAATTAAATAAATAGCTAAAGTTAGTCTCTTTTTATCCTTCCTTAAATAGGATTATATTCGTTAGCTGTGACGGGATGTTCCTTATAGCCTATTTTATTTAAGTCTAATTCTATATAAATTTAATTATTAAGAGGGTTATAAAAGCAAGTACTCTTAGTAGGCCGATATAGCCCTATAAATAATAAGCCTCCTAATAAAACTATCTATTATTCTAATTCTATATTATAAACCTAGATGTTTTAAACTTATTAAGAACTATTCCTACTATGTAACGGCACGGTCACAGCTGCGGGCACCTTAGCCGCTGCGCCACGGGGCAAAAGATTAGGCCATAATCGCTATTATAGCAATTATCCCCTAAGTCATCAAGGAGCTACAACCAGGTCACGACAGGGGGTCAGTCTAATTAAAATACGCTAAATAAAAGATACTTCTTTTCCTACCTAAATTCTATTATAATAGAAGTCCTAATAAGCCTATTAGTTATAAATCGCAATATTATAAATAATATATCTATACCTAGTCTATAGTATATAATATTACCTTTTTAGGTTAATAATAATCTCTATTAAAGGCTACTTTTTAGCCCTCTTAGCCCTTATTTAATCCTATTTAAAGCCCTTATAAGCTAAGTATTCTAAGTAATAATACTAATTAATATAACTAATATTTTTATTATAATAATTTTATTATTATTATTAATTATTTTTATTAAATTTATTATTAAACTTAAATAACCTTTTTGCTTAGCTTTTATAATAATATATATTAAATAAAGTATTATAAATATATTTTTATTATTTATTTTAATTCTTATATTATTATTAATTTAACTAAGGTATATAAAGTTATAATAAATAAGTATTTATAAGAATAATATTAAGGAAAAAAATCTATATAAGAGTTTACTAAGTGCCCTAATAAAAATAATAATTATAAAATATATATAACCTTAATTAATTACCTTAGTTAATATAATTTATTTTTTTATTATAAGTAATAATAATTATTAATATTTAAATAACCTTAATAGCTTTATTATTAAAAAAATATTATATTAATTAAGCTTATAAGTAATTTATAAATAATTTTTTTCTTTTTTATTTAATATATTTATTATTATTAGCTTTAAATATAATACTTATAAATAATATAAAGATATTATTTTTTTAAGTAATTTAATTAATTTAATAAAAAAATAAATTAATAAGAGATTTATATATAATTTTATCTAAGAATAAGACCTTATTATTAATTATTAAAATAACTTTAATCTTATTAAAATTATAATTATAAATTCTAGTTTTATTATATTTCTTATCCTTTTTAAGATTAATATATATATTATTATTAATTTAAGCTATATTTATAGCCTTATAGCTATAGCTATAAAGGCTATAAAAAAGGTTTATAAATAAAAAAAGATTATTAAAAAAGATATAATATATCTTATTTAATAATAAATTATATAAGGTAATAATAATACCTTATATATTATTAAGAGAAATAAGCTTATTATTTATAATTTTTATTTTTCTTTATTATTATAAGCCTTTTTTTCTCTTTATAATACTTATAATATTATATTATATATTTTTTAAGTATTATAATTAATAAATAAAAAAACTAATTTAAGCTATAACTTAGATTTTAAACCTATAAGAAATTAGCTTATTTTTAATATATATTATTTTTATTAATTTACTTATAAAATATATTATATTTTTATTTATAATAAGATAAAAGCCTAAATAAAAGAGCTATATTAATACTTTTTATTTATACTTAAATTATTTTTTAATACCTTAAAAAACCTTTAGTAAATTAATATTATTAATATTATTAATTTTTATATAATTAAAGATATATAAATAATAATAAATTAATTTAAATTTATATAATAATATAAACTTTAAGATTAAATATAATAA
>RZGL01000062.1:34475-56260 GCA_027886155.1 Fusarium paranaense
TATTACTTATAATAAAAAAATAAATTATATTAATTAAGATAATTAATTAAGATTATATATACCTTATAATTATTACTTTTATTAAAATACTTAATAGGCTCTTATATAGACCTTTTTTCTTAATATTATCCTTATAAATACCTATTTATTATAGCTTTATATATCTTAGTTAAATTAATAATAATATAAGAATTAAAATAAATAATAAAAATATATTTATAATACTTTATTTAATATATATTATTATAAAAACTAAATAAAAAAGTTATTCAAGTTTAATAATAAATTTAATAAAAATAATTAATAATAATAATAAAATTATTATAATAGAGATATTAATTATATTAATTAGTATTATTACTTAAAATACCTAGCTTATAAGGGCTTTAAATAGGATTAAATAAGGGCTAAGAGGGCTAAAAAGTAGCCTTTAATAGAGATTATTATTAACTTAAAAAGGTAATATTATATACTATAGACTAAGTATAGATATATTATTTATAATATTATAATTTATAATTAATAGGCTTATTAAGATTTCTATTATAATAGAATTTAAGTAAGAAAAGAAATACCTTTTATTTAGCGTATTTTAATTAGACTAACCCCTTATTATAACCTAGTTATAGCTCCTTGATGACTTAGGGGATAGGGCTTATAGCGCTGTTATAGTAAACTAAGCCATAATACGCTATGTCTAAGAAAAACAATTATATAAGAGCTCTAGCTTATAGATTATTTATAGCTTATAAGAAATTAAGATACTTAATATTTATAAAGTAGTATATAAGCTTTATATTAATTAATAACTTAAAATTATTATATATAAAATATAATTACTAATTATTATATTTTAATATAAAAGTATATTTTTATATTTAATTTATATATTTAATAAGTTATTTTAAATACTTAGTAATATAATTATAAGTAGTCTTAAAGCTATTCTTAAAGAGAAAATATTACTTTATAAGAATACTTATTATATTTATACCCTAGTAATACTAGATATAGCTATTCTTATAATTAAGAGCCTAAAGGTTAAGGAAATAGCTCTTAATAATCTTATTTTTATAAATAGCTAAGTCTAAGTAGCTATTAATATCTAAGAAGATATTATTATCTAAGTTATAGTAGTTATAAGAGTTATTAAATAGAATTACTAAGGCGATAAAGATAAGATAAATAAAAAGAGTAATAATAATAAAATATATTTTATTAAATAGCTTAAGCTAATAAGTAAAAATAAAGGTAGTTAAATAAGCTTATTTTATTAAGTAATTAATAATACTAATAGTAATAAAAATTAATACTTTTTATTAAGATAAGAAATCTATTTTAAAATAGTTATGCCCTTTTTAAAATAGCCTATTAAGGCCTAAGCCTATTACTAATAACTTAATAGCTAAATAGTATACCTCTCTAGATTACTTAATAATACTATAATATTAATATAGCTAAGTTTTAAAAGTTTTAAAAATAAAAAGTAATACTTAAGACCCTAAGCTAGGGTACGATAATAGGATCTAGACCTATATTATATTAATCTTAAGTAATTATATTACTATAAATTAATCTAGTTTAAGTTATAATATAATAATAATTTATAGCGCTATATGTCGCTTTAATAAGGCTTAGTAGCTAACCTGGTGCCCCTTAATATTATATTACTATTACGCGGCCTTATTTAAAGCTAGCGCAACAATGGGTTCACATGCCCTAACCCTCTCGGCGGGGTAATATAAAGGAATCCTTTGTCTTTCGCCATGGCTTTAATTATCTTAGTTCTAGCAAGTTTTAGTATAATATAACTATTTTGCCTACCTAGCTTTATATAACCTAAGAAGTCATTATTATAATAATTACTTAATATAAGGCATATATTATAATAACCTCTTATTTTAGATTTAATAAGTTATAGCATAGAAGCTTTATTTAAATTAATAGCTTAATAGTCTTATAAGTATATTTAATTATAATTGTTTAATTATTTTATATATTAATTTCTTTTTTTTAACTTAAATTAATTATATAATACTAATCTTTAAAATTAAAATTAAAATCTTATAGCTTATTTAATTAATAAAAATTATATTATAACTTAACTTTATATTACCTAAAATATAAATTAAAGTATCTTAATTTATATCTTAGTAATTTTAATAATAAGAGCTTTATACTTAAAGCTAAAAGTATTAATAGGCTTAAATTAATAAGGTTAATCTATATAATTATTAATAGCTTTAATAATACGCTAAAGCTAGCTCTATTTATAATAAATAACTTATATCTTAACTAACTAAAGAGGTTAAAATCTTAAAAGATTATATTTTTATTGTTTTTAAAAAAGAAAATTTAATTATACCTAATAATAACTAGAATTAATTAATTAATAAATAATATATTAAGGAAATTATAGTAATTATTTTTTAGAAATACTTTTAATTAAATAATTAAAATAATATAATTTATAGCTATTAATATACCATTTAATAAAATTATAATAGTATTAGTAAAAAGGTTTATAAGCTTTATAAGGATATAAAAAATACCTATAATAAACTATAAGTAATAATATTAAATAAAGGCCTTAAGAGTATTAATATAAATATATAATATAGTAATTTATTATTAATTAAACTTATAATCTTTAATTATATTTTTTTCTATTTAGCTTTTTTTTTACTTAGTTATAATATTAATAAAAGGTTTAATTTCCTTAGAAAATAGCTTTTTTTATTAAAGGCTCTTAAAAAAAAAGCTATAAAAAGGGAAATATTTTATTATTAAAAATATTAAATTCTTTAAAGACTTAAAAAATAATACTTAATATAAGGCATAGATTATAATACTTTTAATAACTATAAAGATCTTTTATATTACTAAATAAGAGGATTAAAAAAGTCTTATTATAGCTAGCTAAGATTTAGCTATATAGCTATAGGTATAATATTAAGAAATAAGAGTTATAAGTATTATAGGTTTTAAAGGGATTAATTCTTAGAGTTAGTATTAAAGTTTTATTATTAAACCTAAAAAGAATTAGCGCTAGGGCTTAGCGCTAGACTTAGAGGTAGATAGAAATCTATAGGTTTAATTAATTAAACTTGTTTAATTAAATATATAATATATATATCTTAGCTTGTATAAATATATAAATAATAATAATTTTAATAATAATTTTAATAAAAAAAATTAATATTAAAAGAAAAATTATTATATAAAGGGGATTTTAACCTTTTTAGGTAATTAAGATATATATTATTTATTATACCTAAAGCTAGTTTTAATATATTATTAAAGGTATTAATAATTATATATATAAACCTTATTAATTTAAGCTTGTTAAGAGCTTAGACTTTAAGTATAAAGCCTTTAATATTAAAATTACTAAGATATTAAATAAGATATTTTAATACTTATTTTTAGTAATATAAAATCTTAAAATATATAATATTATTAAAATAAAAAAGTTTATTTATATAACTTATATTTTTCTTAGCTTTTTATTATAATTTATTAAATTTTATTTAATATATAATAAGTTATTATTATATATATAATTATTATTATTATTTATTATACTTAGCTTATTATTATATTTAAGGCTCTTAAGATATTTATTATTAATATAACCTTTTATATATAATTCTTTATATTAAGATTAATATTTTATTAAAGTAATAAAATATATGAAGTATAGCTAGATTAATTAAGACTTTATAACTTTTTCTTAGAAACTTATAAAAAGAGATCTTATATTGTTTCTAATAAGGTAAATAAGAGTAATTCATTAATTACTAATAATACAAATTATTTTTAAAAAGAAAAGACCTAAAAGCTTCCCTTTTTTAATATAGCTCCTAAAGAAGATAATAATAATTAAAGGTAAAATTTACCCTTAACCTTTTATCTATATATAAGTAAAAGAACTAATAGCTTAAAATAGCCTAGCGCACTTCTCCCATAACTTAATATCTTAGATCTAGGATAATTAGTAAAAGGGTTAAAAATATATTAAGTTATAAAGAAGTTAATTTATAATAATAATTTTATTAGCTATAAGACTTTATCTAAGTAGAAATATATAAGTAGTAGAAATATATTAATATAAATAATAAGAAGGTAAACTAATTAATTACCCTAATTATATATTTATAGGTAATTTTATTAGAACTATATATCTAAATAAGTACATAGGGTTTATATATTTCTATAATATTACTTAGTACTAGGCTAAGTTACTAATTAAATACATACTAGGATTTGGTTTAAATTAGGATTTATAAATATTAAGTTAAGGTTAAGGTTATAAAAAAAAAAGAATTTATTATAAGGTAAGAAATTTTAAGAGTAGTTATTACTTAATTATATTTAATAATTTAGGGTAAACTTTAGCCTTTTAGTAAATAATAGATATATATATATAATTCAATATAATATATTACATACTTATTTATTAAAAATATATATATTACCCTAGCCTAATAGATTTAAGAAATATATCTAGTAGGTATATTAATTACTAGATTATATAGTAAGAGAGATTAATAAGTATTATATTAATATAGATTTAATTAACTTAAAAAGTAATATATGTTTAATGACTAATAATATAACTATTAGCTTATATTTAATATTAAGTAGGTATAGCTATGCTATATATAAGTATCTTATAGTAATATATAATAATATTATTTAGTATTAAAGAGAAATAAAATATAATACTATAAAGGTTTAATAAACTAAGGTTTAATTATAAACTTAAATAATTAAAAAGCATATATAATATTAAATTGTTTAAGATTATACTAATATGAATAATATATTTAATATTATTAGTAGTATAAGGTATAGCATTATAGAAAAGATAATTACTAATAGCTAAGCTTAGCTTAAGGTAAAAGATATTATAAGGCTTTAGAAAGGTAATTTAAATAAGAATATTAATTATAATGTAGTATAAGTTAAACGGCTAGGTTAAGTAAGGTATTTTAGCTCCTAGGACTTACTTAGTATTTATAAAATAACTAAGAAAGTAAAAGTAAAGGCACTAATAAGTAGGTAAGCCTAGTAAAAACATAAGTATAAAAAAATAAGTAAATAGCTTATAAATATTTATTATTACTATAACTTAGGTAATTATAAGGGAGACTATTATTACTTTCTTAAAGAAATAAAATATACTAACTATAGCTAAAATATCTAATATTAACTCTTAGTTTCTTTCTATATTATTATTAAAAGCGATTTTTATACTTAGAGGTAAAATAAATATTATAAAAAATAATAAAAGTAATTAATTAAATAATTAATTAATTAATAGTAATAGAGATTATCTTTAGAAAAAAAACCTAAAAAAAACTCCCTTTTCTTATTATAACCTCTAAAGAAGATAATAATAATAATTAAAGGCGAAATTATTACGCGGCTTTATTTAAAGCCCGCGTAATAATAGGTTTATATGCCCTAACCCTCTTAGCGGGGTAATATAAAGGAATCCTTTATATTTCGCTATAGCTTTAATTATCTTAGTTCTAGTAAGCTTTAATATAATATAATTATTTTATTTACCTAGCTTTATATAACCTAAGAAGTTATAGCTATAATAATTTTAAAGGTCTCTTATAAGCTACTTAAGAAAATAGTTATTTTAAAAATAACCTATAAAGGTATTAAAAAATTCTTTTTATTAAGATTAATAAGAATTAATAATATTACTTATCTTTAATCTTAACTTAATAATGAATCTAATAAAATAATTATAATTAAGAGGTAATAAGCCTAGATTAAAAAATATATTAAGTAATTAAAAGAATTAAAATTATTATAAAATAAGGAATAAGCCTTATTAGAATTATTATAGTTATTATTAAATAAGAACTTATTAAAATATACTTAAGAATCCTTAGACTTTTTATCTTTAAAAAAAAAGAAAATTTAAAAATATTATTAAATTAACCCTTTTTATAATTATTTATAAGTATAATAATTAGTTATATAACTTATACTAAGTATTTAATAAGGCTTATTATTAGTATTAAAAGAAATATAAGAAAATCTTATTTATTTTTAATTATATAAATTATAAAGAAAAAATAAAATAAGATTAATGCCTTATAGAATATAATAAAATATAATAATATAAACTTAAAGAAAATTAAAAGGTATTTAAAAAATAGATTTTATAATTAATTAAAAATATAAAAAATAAAAATATATTCTTAATATTATAATTAAAATAAATTAAGTAAAAAAAAGACTAAACCTTATAAGATTTTTATATTTATTTTAATTTTATTAAGAAATATTTCTTAAAATATATTTAAAGGTAAAAAATATTAAATTATTTTACTAAATTATAAAATAAGCTATATAATTATATTAGGCTAAATATATTAAATTTATTTTAATTTTATAATAAAATAATTATATTTATTATATAGTATTAAGATATAATAATATAATAAATAAATATAAAAGTAATAATAATAATAAATAATAATAAAAAAAAATAAAATATGAGTTTAATAAAATCTTATTAAATCCCTATTAAATAAATAAAATATAATATTATAAAAAAAAAATAACTCAAAGAATAAAGCTAAAAAATACTTAGATATTACTTATATAAGAGTATTAATTATTTATTATAAGTTTACTTAAAATTATTAAAAATTAAAAAAATAATATTAATAAAAAAGAATAATTAATTAGTATTATAGCCTAAGTATTAATATAAGAAAAAAAGATTAAAGTTAAATTAGGCCTTAAAATACTATTAATATTATATAGCTAAAAACTTATAAAAACTATAGTATATTTAAATATAATAGTAATATTAAATTATATTAATAAAGAATATATTTAAAGATAAGGACTTTAAAAACTTAATAAAATAATAACCTTTTATTAGATTATAAGAGAGATAAAACTAAAGACTTATTATAAGTAAAATATCTTAATTATAATAATTAATTATTAGGGGTATATATAATATTTTAAATATATTTATATAAATATTAAAAAAATAATAAAACCCTAAGGAATTAATATCTTATTATTAATATTTATTATTATTAACCTTTTAATAATAATTAATAATAAAAAGCAATATTAATAATTTATAAAAAAAATAAAAAATATTAAAATTTTATTAATTTAAAAATTTTATAAAAAAATAAAAAACCTTAATTAGATTTTCTTTATTATATTATATAAAAAACCTTATTTATTACTTAATAAGAATTTAATAAAACCTTTAAGAGATTTTATTTTTTTTATTAAGTTATAAAATAAAATAAATATTTTTAGCTATAAAAAAGCTAATAAGCTATTTTAATATAAAGGGATTAATTTTATTATTAAATTTATTAAAAATAAAAAACCTTTTTATAAATTAATTTACTTTTCTTTTTATACTAAACTAATAGAGTTATAAGAATATATTATTAATAATATATAAAAGGGGTATATTAGGCCCTCTAAGAGTAATAAGAGTATTTATTTCTTTTATTTTTAAAAAAAATAAAAGGCCTTATTTTTATATTAATTATAAAGGTCTTAATATTAATATTATTAAGAATTATTATGTTTTTTATTTTATTTTAGAGATTATTAATAAAATATAATATATTAAATATCTCTTTAAAATTAATATAAAAGATATATATTATTATATTTATATTAAGAAAAATAATTAATAAAAAACTATATTTTATATATATTATAATTATTTTAAATACTTAATTATACCTTTTAGGCTTATAAATATATTAACTATTTTTTAATATTATATTTATTAAGCCCTTTATAAACTTCTTAATATAATTTATATAATATATTTAAATAATATTTTTATTTATTTAAAAAATAAAAAATCTTATATAAAAGCTATTAAAAAAGTATTAAGTTATATATTATAACTTAACTTTATATTACTTAAAATAAGGATTAAAGTATCTTAATCTATATCTTAGTAATTTTAATAATAAGGGCTCTATACTTAAAGCTAGAAGTCTTAATAGGCTTAAATTAATAAGGTTTATCTATGTAATTATTAATAGCTTTAATAATACGCTAAAGCTAGCTCTATTTATAATAAATAGCTTATATCTTTATTAACTAAAGAGGTTAAAATCTAACCCCTTTATATAATAGCTCTCCCCTATAATATTAACCTTCTAATTATAATTCTTAATTACTTAAAGAGGTTAAAATTACTTTTATTATCCTTATAAGAGGAGATTTAATTATAACTAATTAATTAATTAATTAATTAACTAATTAATACTTAATTAATTAATAAATAATATATTAAAGAGATTATAATAGCTTTTTATAGAGACCTTTAACTAGATAATCAAAGTAGCATAGCTAATACCTATTAGTATACCCTCTAATATAATTAAGATAACCTTAATAAGGAGGTCTATAAGCTTTATAAGGATATAAAAAGTACTTATAATAGGCTATAAATAATAATATTAAATAAAGGCCTTAAGAGTATTAATATAAGTATATAATATAGTAATTTATTACTAATTAAACTTATAATCTTTAGTTATATTATTCTTTTTTTACTTAGCCTTTTTTTATTTAGTTATAATATTAATAAAAGGTTTAGCTTTCTTAAAAAAAAGCTTTTTTTATTAAAGGCTTTTAAAAAAAAGCTATAAAAAGGGGAATATCTTATTAGCAAAGATATTAAATTCTTTAAGGACTTAAAAGATAATACCTAGTATAAGGCATAGGTTATAATACTTATAATAACTATAAAGATCTTCTATACCGCTAAATAAAAGGATTAAAGAAGTCTTATAACTAGCTAGGATCTAGCCATATAGCTATAGGCGTAACTATATTGGGAAATAGGGGTTATTAGCGTTATAGGTTTTAGAGGGATTAGTTCTTAGAGTTAGCATTAGAGTTTAAACCTAAAAAGAGTTAGCACTAGGGCTTAGCGCTAGACTTAGAGGTAAATAGAGGTCTATAGGTTTAATTAATTAAACTTATCTAGTTAAATATATAATATATATATCTTAGCTTATATAAATATATAAATAATAGTAATTTTAATAGTAATTTTAATAATAATTAAGTTATATATAAAAGGTAAAATTATATATTAAGTTATTAAAGTATTTTTTTTATTAATAAAAACTAAAATTCTTAAGGTTTATTTTATTAAATAAATAGGTTTTAATAAACCTTTTATAAATAAAAATAATTACTAATTAGCCTAAGCCTATAATATATAAGAAAATTTAACTCTTTCTTAGGTTTAATAATTTCTATAAATACTTTATTTATAAATACTTAAAAATAATAAAATTATATATAAGCTTTATAAAGAAAAATATAAATAAAAAAAAATAAGAAAATATTATTTAAATAATAAGAAAAAATAATATTTTATTAATTTATTATAAAATTTTAAAAAATATTATTTTTATAATATTTTAATTTAATATAATTAATAAAAGTAAAAATAAATATATTTAAAATAATAATAATAAATATTTTTTTTAACTTAATAACTAAGGTAAATAATATTTTATTACCTTTTAATTAAAAAAGTTTAATTTAATAAAACTTAATTATAATACCTTAAATTAAGAAATAATAATTATTATTAAATTATTTAAATACTAATAATATTACTTAAATATAGCTTTAAATTAAATTAAAACCCTTAGTAATTACTAAACTTTATAAGCTTTTATAAAAATACTTAAGCTTAATAAATAATAAATAAAATAATATATTTTATAATATATAATTTTATAATTAAATATTATAAAAATAAAATAAACCTTATTAATATATTATTAAGATTATTAAGATATATCTTAAAAAGACTTAAAATATTATATTACTTAAGGCACTTAAATATAAAATAAATAAGATTTAAGCTAATATATAAGCCTAAGTAAAAATAATAAGGCTAGGTATATAGCTTACTTTAAAAATAATAAAATCTTAGACCTTAGGAAAAAATAAGGGAAATAAGTAATCCTTAAAGAAAAAAAAACTCTTTATTTAGCCTCTAAGAATTAATATTAAAACTATATTTAACCTAGATTAATTCTTAAAATAAATAAAAATAAAATTCAGAGTTATTAATTTTATATTAATAAGAATAATTTAATTAATATTAATAAAACAATTATTAATATAAATATAATTATTAAATATATTTTTAAAATTAATTAAAGTAATATAAAATAAGAATTTTAAGGAAATAATAAAAAGATATTATTAAGCCTAGAAAGAAAAAAAAACCTTATTATATAAATTATAAAAAAAGATAAGCTTTTATCTTTTAAAGGCTAAGTATATATCCCTAGGGACCTTATATTATAAAAAAGTATTTTTTATTTATATTATGAGGACTCTTTAATAAGATATTTTAATACTAAGAGAATTATTAAATTCTTAAAATATATATTTTATTAAGATATTATATATATAGATATTAAAAAATATATATAAATATATATAATATATTAAAAAGTAATTATTAAGAGGTATTATTTATATAATAAGCTAAAAAGCCTATTAATTTAATAATAACTTATAATAAAACTATCTATAGATTTTATTATAAGATTACCTTTTATTTTATAATAAAATTAAAAAATAAATATAATTTTATTTATAATAAATAAATATATAAAATATATTATATTTCTTCTTATTAGTATTTTCATAATTATAATAGACCTTGTAGAGCTTTCTTATATAAAAATAAAATTATGTTATAAAGCGCTATAGGGAATTATTATAGATTAAAGGCTTATGTTTATAAGTAAATTTTAATTAAAGTTATATTATATATCTTAGATTAAATAAAGACTTTTAATAATATTTTACCCTTAAGTTAATAACTAAATAAAATATATAAACTAAATAATTAAATATTACTTATTATATTTTATAATAAATTACTAAGAGAAATAGCCTAAGTTTATATTAATGATATAATTTATACATAATATAGCCCTTAATAAGATAACTAATATCTCCCTAAATCATATATTTATAAGCTATAGCTTAGAATTTTAATTAACTCTTAATAATAATTTATTAAGGAATTAAGTATTAGAAATTAAAATATAGCTAATATATTTATAAAAAATTAAAAAAAAACTCTAATAATCTTAATAAAAGATTATTAAAAAGAAAGTAAAATATTATAATTTTTATTATAAATCTATAGATTTTAAATAAAGAGACCTTATAGTATTATTAGAAATCTTAAATTAAAAAAAAATAAAGTTATTACTTAGATATATTAGATAATTTAAGATTCTTAAAAGAATTAATAAATAAACTTATTACCTTATTTTATTAAATAAATATTCCTAACTTTATAATATTTTTTATATTAGCCTCTTTAAACCCTAGGTATAAAACTAATAATAAAATAAAGAAAGTTTATTAATATTTAATCTTAATAAAGATAAGAGAAAATATAAAATTAAAATAATTAAGTAAGAGAAAAAAATTAAAGGTTAAATTTATTACTTAATTAAATTAAAAGAATAGCTAATAAAATATAACTAATAAGTTAATATAAATAATATAAAATATATATATAAAGCTATAAGTAAATACTAAGAAATTATAATAAAAATAAAATAAAATAAAAAAGCATGAAATAATTAAAATAAAAGGTATATTAAGAAAATTAATAATATAACTAAGTAATAATTACTATAAGTATTTATAAACCTAGCTAAATTATTAACCTAAAAATAAATTAATAAATTATATAATTATACCTATATATTAAAATACTAGGAAACCTATCTTAAAATAATTATTTAATAGAAAAAAAAGACTAAATTATATATATTCTAGTAATTTTACTCTTAGTAAGAGAAAGCTAAGTAAAATATATTATAAATTCTATTATTATTATTATTAAGGTTAGTAATAGCTTTAATCTCCTAATAAATGATAAACTAAGTAATTACCTATATATTATACCTAATATTAAAGAAATAAAAAGCTAAAACCTAAGCATAATATTAAGTAAACTAAATATTTTTATCATAAGGAAATATTAATAAAACTATAAGGAAATTATATAAAAGATATAAATATATAATATTTATCTTAAAGAAATAAATATAATAGCTAAATAATCTTAATAATTAGCTATAATACCTTTATATATTATAATAATTACTAAAGATTTATAAAAATATTAAAAAAATTATATTAAAAATATAATAAATAAATAACTTATTTATATAAATTTTTTTATTTTCATAATGTTATATATAAAATAATACGTAATCTTAAGGGTATTAAAGGCTTAATAAAGTTAATTAATAATATTAATAAAATAATAAAAGGTAATTTTATTAAGAAAATATTATTTAATAATATTATTATTCTTAATATTAAGATTAATAAATATAATATAAATAAAATTAATATAAAATAATATATAATAAAGCTTATAGAAATTACTCTTAAGAATAATAAAAAGGCTTTCCTATAGGTTAATTAAGTAATTACTAAGGTAATATTAATAAATTATAAGGTTAAGAGAAATATATACATAAAATAAATATTATTATTTTTATTATATTTAATATAATAAAAAGAAGTAATATTAATATATCTATAGGTAATTATAATATATCAAAAAGGGATTTAAAAGAGATTTAAAAAACTAATAATAATACCCTTAGTCTTAATTATTAAATAAAAATACTTTATATATTAATAATTAATCTTTATTAAAAAAAATAATATAATTAATTTTTTTATTATTTAATATTTATTAAAGAGTTAAAAAAAAATTATTAAGATATTAAAAAAAATATTTTAAAAAAATACAAGTTATAAAAAGAAATATTATAAAAATATATAAAAAAAAGATTTTTATATATATTATTATTTTAATAATAAAAAAAATATTATAAAAATAATAATAAATTACCTCCTTATTATTAAGGTAAATAAAAAAAATATATTTTATTATTAATATAAAATAAAGCTATTATTATTAATAAAAAATAAAGCTATTATTATTAATAGCTATTAGCTATTTAGTATTATTAAAAGAGTTTTAATATTAACCTATTTCTAGCTAAGATATCTAGCTTAAAGGGAGAAAATAATTATTATATAGCTTTATTTAAAGCCCGTATAATAATAGGTTTATATGCCCTAACCCTCTTAGCAGGGTAACACAAAGGAATCCTTTATATTTCACCATGGCTTTAATTATCTTAGTTCTAGTAAGCTTTAGTATAATATAACCATTTTGCCTACCTAGCTTTATATAACCTAAGAAGTCATAGCCGTAATAGAAATCTACTCTTAACCTTTTATCTATATAGAAGCAAAATAACTAATAGCTTAAAATAGCCTATTATACTTCTTCCCTAACTTAGTATTCGCGACTTAATAGCATACTAATAGAAATACTTTAATAGCTAGCTAGCATTACAGCAATAAATCTAAGTAAAATACTATTTAAGCATAAAGAGAAGGAGGCATTAATAAGTAAATATTACTAGATAAATTCGGGCTTCTTATAAGCCTTAAAGTGGTCCACTAGGAGAAGCCTAGGTTTCGTCGGCGCCTTCTTTGCTTGCAATCGCGGTTTGAAGGCGTATTCATCGTCGTAAGAAGGCCTGGTGTTGAACTGCCAGGCAGCGACGTCGTGGTTGGGACGGAGAACAAGGTGTGTTTTCATTGGGGTGTGAAGAGGTGCCGAGCTCTGTGACCCACCCTTCGTAATGGCGTAATATCGGACCGACCACTGCAGCCCTGGTCTCCAAGAATTTCGGGTCGAGACACCCGAAATACACAGTATTCTCCATTTTGACCGGGCTTTTACTCATCTGGTAGAAGTGCAAGTGTTCCTAAAGAGTAAAGCTCCGGTTATGCTTGGCGTTCTGTTCCCGGTCGCCAACCGCATAGATGCTGATAATTGACCGAGCCGACCACCACTTGGCACAGCATTATAGACGTGCTTCTAAAGTCGGAGGTTGACCTGATGAGGCCTCCTCTTCCCGGATCTTTGGCGGCCCTATCCGCAAGCTGAGAGATAGTGGCACTTCCGGCGCCTCCGCTTGATAACGCCAGTCGCCCGGCTGCCTTTTGCGCGTCGGTTACTCCGCCCCTGTTAAGGCTCAGTCGCCCATTCCCAATTAGGCACCTCGTACCTATTGCTCAGTAGGCCACATCTCCATACAAGTAAATCAGTCACATATCGGGGAAAACACCTTATGGATTTAGCTTTGGGCTGCCCCGAGCTCCTGCGAGGAGGGTGTCGTGACGGAGGCGGGCAAGGGCTGATTGCGTAGGGATAGCGGTACGGGTCCTGGGATTTACACGCGACAAATTGCAGTCTTCATGTGAATCATGGTCCGTGATGAGCGCACTAACTCCAAACAAGAAGGCCGAACGACGATGAAAGCATGGTGACGTTTGGTCTCTTGAGAAACACGGACCCAACGCGGAGGCACCGAATGCGATCCGGCGGGACCCAGGACCCCTATTACCCCAGCATCACGAATTGCCCATGTGGGGTAAGCTAGAGAAAAGAGAGAGAGAAAAAGAAAGAAGAAAAAAGCAATATCTGAGGTTCAAGTTGGTCACCACAACAGAGAGACAGTGGCAAATTAATTCCTTGGTAGAGGCCACTCCACCGGCCAAGAAACTCTTATGGCTCCCCGGCAACCACAAAGGTTCTTGCAATAATTCCCCCCGTCGGGAATAACCGTAATGGCTCTTTCTGGGTCGCCTGGCTCGTAAATCTGGCTTGGTTGATTTGCCATAGAATTATCGCGGGGCCCCCCCAGCCGCTGACAGGCGCAGAGCTGACGGATCGACTTCTAAGCAGGGGGTTTGGCGACAAGATTTTAGAGGAGCTGAAATGGGTCAGTGTTAGGAGGGGCAACCTGTTCCTGCAGGCTCTTGGCGTCTCTCAGGTCCGAAATAAGCGTAAATTTAGTCCCTTCGCTGGTGAGGCCCAGCTCCCTCGATCGTCATGTCTGGCAAGGGTCACCGGGCCCCGCTGGGTCGTGCGATTGCGCCATGGTAAAAGGAAAACACAACGTACACACTCTGATGAGAATCTCTCGAAGCTTTTGCATAATATTATAAAGAAAATAGTAGCTTTGATAGCCATATCCGCGTGGCCTGAGCAGTTGTGCAATTGCTCTCCCACCTTCTGCGTATTTATTCCTCATCCTAATTTGATCATTTCTTGTACATGCTCCAGAATTCGCCCAGTATACCTTTGAATAGCTTCTAGCCGCAGGCCATCTCGAGCAGCTCGCCACATAGCAAGAACTTGAGGATAGGAAAGTGAAAGGAACAAGGAACTGCTGAGTGAAGGGCTTTTGAAGACAAGTTTCATAATAGAACCCCTCCCTTTCCACGACACGAAGAAGAGCGAGGGCTGGCTTCCCTACTAGTGCCTCGGCATGAGAAGCCCTCGGTAGCAAGCGGCGTAAAACACAGAATGTAGAAGTGGAGTAGCAGTGTGGGTTGTATAACCCCCTCCCCTGCGGTGTGCTTCTGCTTATAAGAAAGTCTAACTTGCCGAACGAGAGGAGATCCGAAACCTAGGACGTAACTTATTGCAAGACTTGGTGACGCTCGTCCTTCTATCACCCAATGACCAAGACAATCATACGCCATGGCTGATGTTCCTACCCAGGAAGAGTTGATGTCCTTGTCGCCAGAGTACCTGGCGGAGGGCAACAGCCAGAAGCTTATAGACGCCAGCATTGCTTTTATCGTTCTGTCCTCTGTCGTATTCGTCCTGTTTATCGTCTCTCGGATCTTCTTTGCAGAGCACAACGGCTGGGACACCTGGATCCTGTACCCGTTCTCATACCTATGCTCGCTTACGCTTTCCCTCATATGTGTCTGTAGGTACTTTCCTAACTCCTCCCCCACGCTTCTCTTCATATCACTCGTGCTAAAGGAGAAACTATACCGAAAATTATACTGACATTGCCCTCCCATCACCTGCAGTCTATGTCCAAAGTGGAGGGGCCGGCCGGCACAAAAGTTATTGGTACATCAACAACCTGACTATTATTACAACGTTTTGGAAGCTTCAAACGGCGCGCGAGTTCGTGTATATGGCCGGTATAACGTTCCCCAAGGTCTCGATGCTGCTTCTCTATCTCAGGGTGTGCATCGATCGCAGAGTTCGCATCATCAGTTGGGTTGTTTTAGCCCTCGTCCTCGGTCACTTTGTCTGTTATGGCATTATTGTCTACTTCGCCATTTGCCGACCATTTGCTCTCAAATGGGACAAGACAATCCCTGGAGGGCATTGTGGCAACCGAGAGGCTAGCTACAAATACGTCAGCATTCCTAACATTGTCACCGGCCTGGCCATCCTCGCCCTTCCCTTGTCCACCCTCCTGCGGCTCCAGATGAGCACGGTACGAAAAGTCGGTATTGTTGCTACATTCTTAGCGGGAAGTCTGTAAGTAATCCCCTGCCGGACTAAGCTATAGTCTGTCGTCCAGGCCTTATCTGGTACAGCAATACTGACAGTGTTCGAGCCCGCCTAAGGGGTATTATCACAGCTACTATTCGCTTCATTGGCTTCTATACAGTTGACTTACAGTCAAACTTTACCTATCTGAGCGTCAATACCCTAATCTATACCTCCCTCGAACCCAGTGCTTATTTCATCCGCTCCTGTCTCCCAGGCATTCGACCTCTTCTACGCGCCATGTGCATCAAGTCGGGGCTCGGCACTGCCATCAGTAGCCGTTATGGAAACAGAGGAAGCTTGAGGTCCAAAGACAGCTATGGTCTTCATGCTCTCAGCAACATCGAGGATAGCTACGTTATCTCGGTATCGGCGTTCAAGAGAGCTACTCGAAGCGACGACGACGAAATCGGCATCATTCATCTACATGAGTCGGTCCATGTAGACAGCACTTCAACCCGAAGCTCTAAAAATAGTATGGGCTGATCAAAAGGATCAGGGGACTGGCCCTGTCGGTGATCGGCCTTGTTAGGCTAGCTATTGGGCCATTTCCAGAGAACAAGGAGCGACAGACAGTGATACCACGCAGTTCAACGTTCCTGTAGATAGCTTGCCATGGCTCGGCCTCGTTGAATTTGATGAAATTCTTTACCTGCCGCAAACCTCCACAGGCGCTTTGGGAATGCCTCAACGATAGTAGACCACGGAATGGAAATTTTGAAGTCGTCTTAGCTGTCACAGACAACGGCTTGCCCAGAACCTATCCGCCTGGTAGAACGGTATGCCCCATTCTACAGTTCTGGACCGATTAAGGGGCCTGCCATCAAAGCCTGGAGCTATCCATCCTGCCCAACTGTCTCTGTACAAGTCTCAGGAGTCCACATCAAACACCCGGATACTCCGATAAGGGGCCCACGGATTATATGCCCTCTCAAGGTCGAGTCTAGCACGTCCATGAATGAGGTCAGTACTGGCGTCTAAACAATACCTCTCAAGTCCTCATCGCCCGATCATTGCAACTGGGCAAAAGGGAGGGATTAATATCCCTTTAGGCTGGCATACCACACCCTCAATAAGCAGGCAAACTTGTGGCGCGGACAAGCTCAGTTTGTGGGGAGGATGCCTCGCAATGATGATTCCCTACCTTGGACGAATGATTGGCTAATTAGCGTGGGCGAGCCTAGTATGCTGGCCATGCTGCGCTCAAGAAGCAGCCAGGGCGTTACGCTGACCGGGTGCTTCAAGGGGTGAATATTGACGTATGCATCTAACCATGTAGCGCGGCTGACCCACCTGGTCATCAACTTATTGACTGGAAGTGGTAGGAAAAAGGATTTACGGGCTGGGTTACTCTCAGCCGAAGCTTGGAGCCTGGGGGAAAACGGGGAGGCGCCAATGGCGGTCGACATGGTATCTGCAGGGCCTACCCGGCACACCAACAACAAAACCACGCCGACATCAGAGCGTAGGCAACCCTTCCGATGAGCGTGAGTTCGCTCAGCTGCTGGGGGCGCTCGGTTGTCCGAGACCCAGGTCGGCCACCTCATTCCAACAGCGCGTACCATTAAGCTTAAAAGTGTCTAAGCCGCCCTTTGAAAGGCAATAAGGATCCCAGGGAGGGAACCAAACCACGGCAAAACCAAGCGAAAAATTCAAGCGGGAACTCCAAATGTACTTACTTCTAGGGCGCCAACGGCCAAATACCCAAGCCAATCGGGTGGATTCCGAATCTCACCCCATTTGGCGCACAAATGCTTCGGTGAGCCAAAGCAACGGGAGATAGCCTGTCATTATTCGCTTTCTCAATCTTTCAGTTCCCATCACCCGTCTCCCCATCACCCATTGTTTGAGACATTGATAGGACTGAGGACCACACATCATCGCAATGCCTTGAAATGGTAACGAACCTGTAGATGAGAACAGACAGTGGGGGGAGACCGGCGGCTTCCGAGAGCAGGCGATATCGCACGGCGGTCTTGGGTCAGCATCGGGGAGCATGTCTGTTATTTTATGTTTCTCGCGAGTTTCCGGTGTGCTTGCGGCGGCTCCGTACTCCGGCCTCGCCGACCACGCCTCACAAAACAAGCCGTCCCTCTACGACCCGCGTCCTCTCTCGGTTCCGGTTACCCGGGCATTCGCTGGTAGTCCCGGACTAGCTGAAGGAGCGGCTCAATCAGTACCCAAGCCGAGCTCTGCCCAAACTCGTCAGCCAAAGCAATTGTTAGCTCTAGCTATGAATATCTCCCTCTTGCTTTTCTCATAATACGAGCTCCCTACGCTCTCCGACGGCAGAAGCCCCCGAATATCGACCATCACCATCACCACTTGCTCCGCCGATATCTGCCATATCAGCATCTGTCACCCCCGTGAGTCCTCTGGGAGAGTCATAAAAGGGAGCCCTTGCTTTGGGGGCAGTAACCCTTCTCATAGATGTGCTCTCGTTGTCTACCGAACCGACCCTCCGGAATCCCGTTTCGGGTGCTTGGGTCCGCAACATGATGCCCTTACTAGAACCCCGAAAGCTGGCTGACGGCGTGAAACCCTCCATTCGCCAGTCTTTGCCACCCATTGCTGAAGTCATCCCAGACGCCAGGCCCGGCCCCATTCGTCTCCGGCTGTCTGCCAACCAGCAACTTCAGTCAAGTCGGCCTGTGCATTATACAAATACTCCTCCGTACCCCGAAGCCCAGAAGCAATCGTCTTTCGACGCTGTACCGCCGTTTCTCCCACCGCTGATGGCCCCGTCCCCCTCCAACTTGGGGAGGCTGGCCTGCGAGAGCCGGCCATCTCAGCTACGAGCCTCAAACGGCCCGAAACCATACGTCCAGCCCGGCATACCTCCTCATTTCCAAGGGGTGTATAGGCGCCTTCCAGCGTCACAGCCCTCTCTGGCGGCCTGTCAGCCAGGTCAATCACATCACGATCTGCCATTACTACCGATCGACCCTGTATCTCTTCAGTATGGTGGCCCATCACCTACTCGTGCATCGCATGGTCCAGAGCGAGGGCCAACTCTCGAAGGGGCACGTTCCTCGGCTCCAACTAGGCGGTATGACGAAACAGAAAGGAACTGGAAGTACTATAGAGACTCACTGGCTCAGGTAAAAATCCTCCCCTTTCAAACTACGAATAAAAGTTTTGGTGACAGTTTCCAGATTCAAGACTTATCCCGCTCGGCGATCAATTTCGCAGAGACCTACCGCAAAGTCGCCTGGGAAGAGCCTCGAGTACGCCACGTCTCTCAGAGATTACCGACGGAACAAGAGGTCAGCGACATGCTTGGGAATATCGACAATATCGTGCATTGGCTTGAGTACATGAAGGTTCTGGCGCTGGCGTTGAACCAGAGCAACAGATCTGGTTGGGTGGCTAAAGGGGGAGGCCTATGCAGCGAAGAGCATAACACACCAACAACGGACGCAGGCGATGTGAAACACAAGTACGGGGCCGCTTATATTAAGAGGTCGAGGAGGGTGAGTTTGATGTGCTGCACTGAGGAGGGCAAAACTCACGATTTTTCTAGCGAGCTGCAGCCTGGGGCAGATGCCACCGCTGTGGTCGGACCGACACACCTGAGTGGAGGCGTGGCCCGGACGGTGCCAGGACGCTCTGCAATGCCTGCGGCTTGGTTCACGCCAAGTTAGAGGGGAAGCTGCGGCGGCTTAAAGCGTGATAGATAATACTCGCCTTCCAATGATGGAGTTTGGTTGTGAAAACTGCAGCCTCCGTCCTGGATGCCAATCGGTATGGGCTCTAGATCTTCTGCCACCAATAGCCTGTACAATAACCTGTGTAGCCTAATCTTCCACCTTACCGGCTCCGTTTCCCCTTGGTTTACTAGCGCATGCTCACCCTGTTAGCTGAGTCAAGCATATCACTGCAGCCGGACCCTTACAGTAAATTTAGGCGATCTGCCGCCTGCCGGCCCCAGCGTGTCTGAAAGTGGAGGATGCCGTTGGCTTTCGGAACTGATATGTAACCCTCTCGCCCACACCCAGAGAGCTCCCATGCTTCCACTTCCATCTCCTGGCGAAGCAGCCAACCACTTGTTATCATTATCTGAACCCATACGCGGGGACGTTCATGACATGCATAGCATGTCAGCCATTGCGAATTCATTAGATCAATTCCGTATAAGCAGCACTGCTACGAACCGGATATGGCGTTAGAGAAAGAAACCGTGGGATCAGGGCAACTCACGCAACCCCAGAATTGATGGACGGCCATCTCCCTAATGACGACCAGTGACAAACTTCTCAGTGAGATACGGCGGTGGGGCTTCCCTAGAGTGGAGAGTGAGAGATCAAAAAGGCAGGATGACGTGTGCGACGCATCGCAGGGGCGGTCACGGCGAGCGGGGAGATCTCTCAATTTATGATTCCCTGAACCCATTGAGAATGATATACAGTGGCATCTAGGTGAGGAACTGCTAGTCAAACGGCATATTACCTCTAGATACTAGGCCAGGTCTAGAGACTCTCGTCTGAACAGACTATTGAGACCCCTGAGAACAAGTCGAGGCCTGCGGTGAGTCCGGGCGTGGCCGAGTCGCGGAACCCGGCATTTGCACCCGACGCAGAGCCTTGAAGCCCTCCCCGGTTTCCTTCGGAGATTAGTTCGAAGGCTGTTGCCCTGGCATCCTCGTATCCCCATGCTCACACTCTTCCGAGGTTCGCAGAGTCTGAAACGGTGGCATCCAGATTTCCTTCATCGTCTGGTGCGTGCAATAGCAGAGGTGCCTAGTGTCAACTGCCACCCTCATCATCTTGTCTCGTAAAAAGCCACAATGATCAGTCACGATGCTCTACGATAAGACACAACAGTTGTGTCCGTGGCTGGTTTCTGAGATCGCGAAGACATCATTCGCTGGTACAGTTCAGTACACCCAATTCAGCTTACGTGCAACCATCTGTTTCGAGGTCCAAGGTTCGCGCCTTTATGGTTCTACTCTATGGACCCAGACAGCAGTTATAGCATCAGCTTCCTGCCATCCTAAACCGGATCCCACACTCTTCACGGCCGAGGTTGATCACGTTTCTGGGCCGAGCCGATAAGGCATGTTGTTATTACGCCTCAGGCAGCAACACATCATTAGTGGTCATTATGAATCCCATTCTTATTCTCAGCGATCGAGACTTACAACAGACAGATCTTGGTTGTGATTCTCCGAGACGCTCGGAACGCTGGGGCTACGCACCGGTAGACAACTAACCCTGCTTTTTAGCCTTGGTATGCGACAAACAGCGGGAAACTCCCTAATGGCCCTCTTTGTCACCTGTAGCGAGTGATGGGATTT
>RZGL01000062.1:56366-115928 GCA_027886155.1 Fusarium paranaense
GGGGGGGGGGGGGGGGGGGGGGTATTTTCACTTCGGTCATATCCATGTGAGACGCTTATCACGGCCTTCCCGCAACACACGGGTCAAGTAATGACTGACTGTTTCCCAGAAGCTTTGCCACACAATCGAGTTTTCGCCGTCGATAAATCAAAATTCATGCTAAGAAGGGGACTGCATTAAGACCTGGCTCTAACTCTCCAGTAGGGAGAGTTCGCCTAAAATCCTGTTTGCGAGTCGGTAGAGGGGAGAGCATATCTTGACAATGAGGACGCACCGTGCTAGACCAGCAATCATAACAAACATGCTACTAGAGAAGAGAGTTACGAGGCCATACTTCTGGCCTCATTCCCATGTTTCGAATCCACATTCGCCAGCACATACATCACCCGCTAATCTTCCGAGGCTTTCTTTGCACCGGATCAGACAGTAACAGGCGAAGCATTGCTGTCCTGCGTTGCTAGATGGAGAGAACTGGCAAACAGCTGGTGAGACGTGAACCCATCCAATGTCTTCGGGGAGTCCGCGATGAAGGTCGTGGGTGCAATGGTGCATTGGCCAGCAGGGATAGGCAGCTGTTGGAGTTGCTGTTGTTGATCGTTGGCCCGAGGGAAGCCACAATGGAGCATATGACGGTTTGGGCAGGTGCAAGGAGCTGTGGCTGATGAGGTGTACGAGTCGTAAGGAGGCATGGTGTTGAACTGCTTGGCGACGGCGATGTGATACACCGGAGATGGAGGGATGGATGTATTTCTCTCAAGGGTTAATGACGCATCAAGCTTCATTGCCCAGTTATATTTGATGATGAGAATGTTTAGTTGGCCGATCTCAAACAGGTCGGCAATACTAGAGATGATTGAGATAGACAATGTAGGTTCGGGATAAACCCGTCATGGTCCGACACAAGCACCACAGGAGGAATCAAGCGATCCGGACGACCCGATGGCGCCACCAGCAGCGGCGGCGTCAGCCAACGATGGATGCGAAAATTTGCGACAGAGGAAGAGGCTGATCAAAACCTGGCCACAGGAGCCGCATCCCATCTTCTCCACGGCAAGGCATGTCCAGGGATGAAAATCAGCCTTAGCGGCGGGCCCCATAGGCGCAACTCGGCGTCCCCGCTCCCTCCATAACCCCTTGTCTAGAATGGTCTCTGGTCATTGCTGCTTGTGGATATTTCTCGTTAGTCGGTTCTCGGAAGTTCGCTATCGCGTTGAGCTTCTTCTTGGATGGGCTCTTGTCCTCTGCTATTCCCAAAATGGCCGCTCGTGGATGCGTTTGCCTGATTACTGTAAATATGATTGGTTCTTTTCTTGAATACTCCACTAATACCGACAGAACGGTTGACGCTAACCAAGCTAACCTTGGCCACCAACGAGAAACGTCATCAGTTATTGGGTAGCTGGCCCAATGCGGGGATGATTGGCGTCATGGGTAAATTACTCGGCTTTCTGCCCCCTCTTACGACCCGCACCTGCTTTCGTCAATACCGCGGTTGAGATCATCACCAATCAGCACACCGGAGTCACGGGGGCTAGTTCAGGTGTTTGGCGAGTTCGTGCCAAGATGTATCGTCCCCTGCTCTTTCAGACTCTCATGAACACATGCTTGAAGATCTGGCAACTAATTGTCGAGAAATTTTTGCCCACAAATTTAACACTTCCTACACCCCATACCCCAGCTCTGTTGATTGCTTAGCGTCGTCTTGGCACGGGCGGCTCACATCGCGGATAACAGCCGGCGGCCCGGCCGGCCAGGATCGTCGCTACCATCAAGGTTCTTGTCGGAGCGATACCGAAGCTAAAACAAAGCACATTCGACCGAGCATTTCTGGCCAAGCTTGCCACCAAATTCATCGGCCGCTCGAGAAACGATGGTGCAAATCTTCAAGATTGAGCTGAAGCAGATTTTGTTTGACTATATCCTCTAGCGATCCATGCGAAATTGGCAAGTCCATCAACAAAGTGGTGCTGTCGCCAGATGCGTACGCAAGAGTAGATGCAAGTTGAAGAGGGGTGAGCATCTCCAGGTCTTCGGGTAGTCAATGAGAAAGTTTAACGATAGCATTTACGCCCGAGAAATGAATTGGTCTATAGAATTATATTTTTCATTCCACTCTCTTCCAAATCTCTTCTACACCTCTTCTCTTGTTTGTTAGGGGACTGCCACCCATCTCCTTCGCGACCTAGGCTTCAATACGTTCATCCTCAGCGGCAACACAACGGGCAGCTCTCAGGCAACACGACATAGCGCTCAGGGGGGCTTTCTGGACATGAATATTGTTGCCTCCCATCCGTGGACACTTCGCAGAAATGTGTTCCAGGGTCCATACAAGATGAGTAGATGTAATAGATGTTGGCGAAGTCGCACATGGCGGCGGAAGATGGACTCGGTAGGGGACTATGATGAGCATGTTAGGATTGTGCTTTGCCATATAAGTGTCCCTCAGGTTACCATAACCTTTGTGTTTCTGTCAGGCAGTTCGGGCCGAGGCTGTATCGATTCTGGGGACGGAGGAAGGACTGATTGTGCGACGATGGATGCTGGTTCAAATCTTGGTGGTAAAAAGACCAAAGCTCTTACCGTAGCGCGCTTTGTTTGCCAAACCAAGCAAAAGTGTACCATATAGTCACAGATGCGATGTACTAAGGCAGTGAGGGAGTGGCGGCGTTTTGTTGGTGGCCTTAGTGTTGCGTGACGCTCATGGAGAGCGAGGACGAGGATCGAGAAACTGGACCCACGCGCCACGATAGCAACTCTATCGTTGCGTTGGAATTGACACCCAGTTGACACTAGAGTGGCATAGAGATAAACTCTATCCCATTTGCAAGCTGTTGTCAATGTGGAGGGAAGGAAGAACTCAAAGCGGAACTTCCTCACATAGCCGAGCTGATCGTAGCTCCCCATCCAACCATCCAACCATCCAGTTGAGTTACTTCGTGCTTCGGCCACTGACAAGGTCAAGTTTGCGCAAACAGCAAGAAGTTTCAGGGCAGGGCACACACGTAAGCCCATGTGGACAGGCATGATAGGAGACAGCTTAAGCGGGCCCGCCTTGGGCTTACCCACACAAGAACCGCGGCATAGTCTGCCGAACTGCGTCACCGCACAGCGGGTTTTGAGGAGGGGTTCCACCGGCCATCGTGTTCATCTCGGCCGCAAATCATTGTCGAGGCACTTTGCGTGGTCTAGATAGGAACCTAAAGCTTCCTCGTGGTGCTTTTTTTAGTTGGCGGGGACGCGGAATATGGGCGGCGTGTTCGCCAGGAGATGCGAGACGGGAGAACCGACAGGCTCTTCACAAGGGTGCACAAAAAGCCCCACTCTGCTCTCGGTATTGCCGACTTTTGTTGCTGAGTCCCGAGATTCGTAGCCGTAAAGGGCAAACTAGGAAGGCCGATATGCCGAACCACTGACCCCGGACAGTCGATGTCGAAATGCCCACGACCGATCGGTGCCTAAGAACGCCGACCCGCTCTGCTCAGGGTTTCATCCTCGAGTGGAAAATTCTGGCATTCTAGCTCTGTAAGTTCATCCTGATCGATTGATAGCCATGCTTTGACCCTGAAGCCTTTTGTAAGTTGCTTCTCCCTGCCAGGATGGTCTCGGTAGACACGCGAAAGAGTGTAGCACCCTTCAGGTTGAGCATGATACACCCAATGTGATAAGCCTATGGTTCTAAAAACTCGGCAAGGGTTCAATGATACTGCTAGTGCACCACCCAGCCCGGGCTCACTGTTGGATTTCCATTCGCTGACACCCAAGAGGGGATAAAGACTGTCGGCTTGTGTTGAGCAAGGCAGAGACATCGCTTTGGCCATAATGCGACTGACGCATTCAACGAGAGATTTCGGCTGTGCATTGAAACTCTTGATATCGGGCTAAATGAATGACTGAAGTTGATCGTCTTGTTCATCCTTGCTTGGATAGGGTCGTAATCATCAGCTATGATGGGATTTTCCTCGCTCTCTGTTTCATCCAAGTTGGATTCTTCTATTTCAGATAGCCCATGTGTCAGAGAAACCTTGGTGATAAGATGTGACAGTTACTTTCTTCTATTCCCACCTCGGGCTTGTTGTCCCGGCTACCCACGGGCCCGTCCAAACTGCATACGACACACGGCCATGTCGTGTGTTGAATGATGTCTTCATCTCTGGAATGGCATGCTTCGGCTGCCCTTCCCAGGTAGGCTACTTCATTCAAGTATTTACAAGAAGAGGCTCGTCTGGACAGGCCTCTAGCGCTTTACAGTACCTGTCCATCAGTGCTTTCCATCCGGGGCCGTCCTGGTTCAACAGGCGAAAACCGCTCTCATCACCCATAGTCCTACACAGAACAAAGCTGTGCCTACCAACCCGGCCACCCTGGGCAAAGCCTCCGAAGGCAATTGCTTCCAGAGTGACCAGTCCCTGCGGGCCAAATGCCCACTCCGCGAATCGGTAAAATTGATCTCGTAATCCATGGTTCATAGCCACTCCAGCTCTAGCAACCTCGGCTTTCGAGACAGCGATATCAACGTTGTCTAAGTGACTGGATTTCCAAATGCTGGTTGAGATGGCACTGCTGGTGTCGGCGTCAGAGGTACCCGTAACGACCGAGGTCGGTACACCCTCGTCTACAGCCCGACATGGATACTGCTGGAGATCGCAGCCAGAGTGACGGATGTGAATGATCTTTAGTGAAGGTCTATGCGTGAATGGCAGAAGAATAGGTCCCTAATAATGTATATGTTAGCACTGGAGTATGGGAGCAATCTTGTAGCATCGAAACACTCGTACCAGTGGCTCCGGAATATAGTTCACGCCTATGAATTCAATGTCAAGTCCCATCAGCGGATTGCTCCGAGGCTTTTTCTTCTTGTTGCAAAGATCGTGCCAGTACAATCCTCGATCTAGCAAGCCAGCTCCTTCAAAGGAAGCGAGCTCGCCAGCGCGGCCAACTACCGTATGATGCTGCACAAATCTTTTGAGAGTGGCTTGATGTATAGCAACGCAGTTCCAGAGCTCAAGAGTTGAGGCAGGTCTGGGAATATCCAAGAAGAGTTCTTCAAGACCCTTGAAGGCCTCAAGAAATACCTCAAGAGCGTATTCGCCCATGGTGCCTGAGACGCACTCGCAGTCCTGGATCTCTAAAGCTTTGAGTCGTATCGGATACCCCAGTCGCACAACTCGTTCGATGAACCTATGCCAGTCGGGGCACTTCCGAAGTGTGAGGGACCGGAGTGTGTCAAACTTGATTGTGCGGGCCATTACAACACTAAGGGGCACTTGGCAGAGTGAAAGGTCTCGGAGAGATACGAACACGGGGCTGGGCACGGGCTCGCCCAGTTGTAGCATGCTGCCCACAAAAAAGCCGAGCTCCTCACCCTCGTCATCACTATCGTAGCCCAAGTCTCCTCGAAGAGTTTGCCAGTTGACGAAATCCAATTCTAGTTCGTATAAATGTTTCGCGTTGTTTCGGATGGCACCGGCAAGGGCCTCGAAGTCGTCGGCGTGGGGGGATCGCCAGCAAAGACTATCCAGGTAGTGGAAAGCTAATACACCCCTCTCGCGTTCATTGTCGTTGAAGTATCGATATCGAGGACAGGTGAAGTCTGTTGTCAATCTTAATGATCGAATCAACGGTTGTTGCTTAGAAAGGACACCCTGTTGCCCAAGGATTTCACTTGGTATACATGTTCCTAGATCCCAGCTGCTCCGGTGTCAGGAAAGTTATTTACCAATGCGTTTCGTTGCGTTGCTTTGGACGAACAGTTACCTGAAGCTGCGCAGTTGACCATACTCGAACAGGCTCACGAGTGACTTCGCCGTTTGAGTGAGGCTCTCGAAGTGTCTATGACTTCCGTTGATGTCGCATTCACTCTCAAATCCATTCTCATCGTCACGTTTACTATGACCATGACAATGATAGCTAGCAACGCGCTGAAAATCGGAAACAAAATGAAGATGCGAGGTATGACGAAGAGGTGACTGCGTAAAGGGCGTGGCGACGACATGATCTAAGCTCAACTTGGTTGACAACGGGATTGTGATGGATCGCCAGAGTACCTCAACCGCAACCGCATTCACGACCGTTGATACATGGCAAAGCGATTTCAACTGGTACTTGGACAACTGTGGAAGACTATTAGCAACTGGCAACCGAACTTGTGTCGAATAATGATCGTCAGACCTTCTCAAACACCTTAGACAGCACCTCTGGTGGCAGTGTGGTTAACATAGTGATCAGCCAGCGAAAGTGATAACAATGAACGACGATAGCTCTTGCCGAACCAGCTGACATATAGCAGAAGGCAATACAGAGCGGGGTTTAATTCGTAAACGCGAGGCCGGGGCAGGACGGTAGGTCATACTAGAAATTGCTGCCACCGATCAGCTGACGCTAACATTGTGCCGAATACCTTGCTCCCGTTCATATAGTGACCCATGGAATTCGGCTTTGTCCAGGCCAATACTTTTTTTTTTTTTTTTTGGAAAAAAAAAAAAAAAAAATCCCTCGTCTCGTGTTCTTTTTATGAACGCAATTTGGCTCCGGGTTTGTGGAGCCCATCCATCGGGCTCGCCGAGTTATGGTAAACATAATAACGGCATGTTTTCCATAAAATCCTTCCTTGCCCACCTCGGCTAGCTCCTTCAATAAAAGAAACTACCTCATAAAGGGTGCTAGACCTGCTGATAGGCTTATTTAACTTTTTTGTAGTTTCTGCCTAGAAGTAGCTATCCTATTTTAAAAAAAAATTAAGTAGTGAGGAGACTTGTCTTATACCTCCTAGACTTATTTATAATAGGCTATAATTAAAATATTAAGATATATTATTTAATAAATTAATACCTATTTTCATTTATTAATAATAAAAATATAAATTTATTTATTATAATAATTATATAATTCCTAGATTATAAAGTAGTTATAATATATATATATAGCTTATATAATAAATAAGTATATATAATAAAATCTATTTCTACCTTAAATAAAATTAAAAAACTTTTTAAAAATTTAAAATATAGCTTAAAATAGCTATAATTTTAATACTATATCTATTAAATAATAACTTATCTTATATAATCTTAAAATAAATCTAAACAAATCCTTTATAAGGTAGTATATAGAAAAATAAATTTATATTATATACTTAGCTATATTCTTATAAAGGGAATTTTTTAAAAATATAAAAGAATTGTTTTTAAATTTTCTTAAAAATTAGGTTTATAAAACTATTCTTTTTAGGCTTGTAGCTATTTTTCTTATACTAGCTAAGTAGTATAGGGTAAGCTATTTCTTATAGTATAATATACTATTATATATATATTTATTATATAAGCTATATATATATTTTTAGGTTTATATTAATAAATAATACTAATATATATAATAAGTTAATTAGCTATATAAATAAGTTAGTTACTTTTCTTAACTTATAAAATTAAATTATAATAAAAATACTATAAATTATTTAATTAATTAAAACTATATATTATATTTTTTCTTAGATATTTTAATTATTACTTATATATTAAGATTTATTTAATTAATTACTTATTTTTTTTTATTATTATAACCCCTCTTTTTTATAACTAAGTCTTTTTTACTCTCTAGTATTAACTAAGTATTTTATTTACCTCTTAAAGGTTTTTATTCTTAATAATTAATAAAATAACTTAATATATTATTATTTTTATTTATTTTTTAAAAAACCTTAGGGCTTTAAAGATTAACTCTAGGGAATTACTTTAATACCTTTTAATTTATCTTTTAAGATATTTAGACTAAGATCTAGCCTTAAATATAATCCTTAAGGTCCTTAAGACTTAAAAGATTAAGGGCTTAGCTCCCTCCTTAATAGGTATTAAAGTCTATAGCTATATATTAAGCTTTAAGATTATAGTTTTTAAATTAAAAGAAATAAAATTAATTCTTTTAAAAGCTTTCTTAATATTTCTTTTTATTATAATAATCTTATATATAATATAAAAAATTTAAAAAAATTTAATCTTTAAAATATAAATTATAAAAGATTTAATTAAATATTTTATTTTTTAATTATAAGCTTATTTTAATATATTAAAATACTTAATATTAAAAGGCTAAAATAAATAAAATAAATAAAATAATATATAATATTAAATAATTTTTTTTTTATAATATTTTTTAAATTTAATAAATTAATAATTTTTATAATTATTAAGAATTAAAAAATAATAAAAACTAATTAATTAATTAATTATATATTAATTAAAATATTTAAATTATTTAAGATTAATCTTATTATTAATTTAATTATTTTAAGTTATTATAATTACTTAATTACCTAAGAGATTATTATTTTAATCTTAATTAATAAAATAATATTAATATATATTAATAATAAATAATTAAATTATTTAGCTTTTTATATTAATTACTTAAATAATTATAATTTATTTTTAGTTTTTAAATTAAATTAATTTTAGCTTTAAATACCTTTTTAAGCTTATAATAATTATTTTATTTATAATTATACCTATAAAAAAGCTAGTTTTATTAAAGTTATAAATATTATTTAATTAAATATTATATTTTATAAGTATATTTATTATAAATATAAATTAATTATAAATAATAATTAAATCTTTATATTTAGCTTTTTAATAATTATATTTTTAAAAAAAAATATATTTTAAGCTCTAAGTATTACTTAATAAAGTTATAAGCCTAATATCACATATTACCACTAGGTTTATGCGACTAGATATAAAACGCAGCCCGTACTTTAGGGGTGGTTTTATATCTAACTTATCGCATTAAGGATTCTAATCCTAATGATATAAGCTTAAATAGCTATGCCTAAACATATAGCTATTTAATTTCTTTTATTCTTTAGATAATTCTTATTAATTAATTAGTGCTATTAATAATCCCTATGGAGCTAGCTATCTAATAATTATAAGCCCGGTAATAGCTTAGGCGCTTATTATAGCTAATTCTAACCATTGCGTAAGATCACTTATACGACGCCTATTACTATATATTACATAATAGATCTAAGTCCTGCTATAAACCTTAGCCTACTTATTAAATTTTTTATACTGCCTAGCACTAAGCCTTTCTAAGGATAATAGCTAAGTCTAATATTATACTCTCTAGACTATCTAAATAGACTTCTTAGTATAATAATTTCGTCTTAAGGGCTAAGACTTCTAAGATCTTTGACTTTATTAATATTAATAAGGATACTCTAATCCTAGAAGAGCTAAAAGAGCCCATTTCCTCCGAAGAAATACTTAAGCTACTTAATAAGGCTACTTATAAGGCTTAGATATATATAAACCAGTAGAACGCTACGGCCGCTAGACTAAGACTAGAGCCGGCCATAGACCTAATAGATAGTCAGTAGATCTAACTCACTCGTCTCTAGTCAGAATATAAGGTCAAACTTATGACCTTTACTAATCAATAATATGCCTATATTAAACTCGCTATTTAAGTCTAATCAACTATTAATAAGACTTATCTTAATAATACTACTTCTAAGTCTAATCTTTACACTATTATCTATAACCTAAAATTAAGCCTTATATCCTCTAAGGATAAATAAAAAGAAGAAATACGCTTAAAATACTATTAGGTCCTAGCCTAAACTAAGAAGGTTAAGCCAGAGGACTAGCTAATAGCTTAGAATAAGGCTAAGTTAGAAGGCAAGAGATATAAGATCACTGAGCTTAAAGGATAGTCTACCCTTAATGATTTCCTTACTACTATCTTTGCCTTTAATGCTACTTAGGCAAGCTAATAGAAGGTTTAGATCATAAATAATAAAAAGTTTAGCCTTAAGATAGATATTATATTACGCGCATTAGGTAAACTATTCTATAAATACGTTTAAAGCACTAGAATAACTAATAAAATAGCCAATAGCATATTTGCTATCTCTAAAGCAACTTAAAGCTACTATCTATACAGACTGCTATCCTCTAAATATCAATAGAAGCCCATTAATTACGCTGCTATATAGATCGCAATTAATAGTAAATCTAAGGATAAAAGGCAAGCTAACTCTAGCTATATTAAGACCTATAAGGAGGCTCTAAAGTAAGCTAAGTGAAAGAGCCTTATAGACATAATTAAAGGCTTAGCGCCTACTATGAGGATAAACTAACTAAAGGAAACCAAAAGCATTAATACAAACCTATATAAATATAGTGACTTTATTAGCTTAATTATTAATACTAATAGCCTTTTTAGCAGAACTATTAACTTAATCTTTATAGCTTTATGTGAAAAATATCTTTTTTATAATTTAATAATCTATAATAATAGAGCAATTACTTATATTATTAATAATAAGAGTTTATTAATTAATATCCGCGAGGCTATAGAAATAGATTATATTATGATCGGCAAAGGTTCCTTAAAGGTTAAGGGATAAGGCACCTAAAGGATAAAAAATATACTAGATGGCGAAGATAGAAGAAATATATGCGCTCTTATTTTCCTTAATATTATATATATACTAAGATTCCATATAAATATTATTAGCGTAAAAAGGCTTATAAGGAAGGGATTATAGTATTATAGGTTTAATAATATACTCTAAGTGGGAACCTATAAGGATAATAATATCCTTTATTAACTTATAGACTAATATAACCTCGATATAATTAAATATAAGCTAATTTCCCGCTCTTACTTTAAGCTTCTATAATTAATAATCTCTATATTTAATGCCTTCTAAGAGGTATTCTTTTCTTTCTAAGTAAACCGCCTTAAGCCAAGATAATAAAGAATAGTGATTTTAAGAGTTCTACCTCCACCGTAGTTAGATTCTTCCTAAATCTAGTATCTTCGCTCTTACCACATAGGGCCATAAGTACTTAAATAACTTATCTTATAAACCAAGGGAGTCTAGATCAAGGGTCTAACTATTATTTAATATATAGCCTGCGGTATAAGTAAAGTGACTAAGATTATCTCCCGTAGGGAATTATTAGACTAATTAAGATAACTATTTTATTAGATCTTTGTTGATATCTTTGAGTTTCTTATGGTATTTAATAAATACCGCTATATTCTACTAATCATAGATAAGTTTAATAGTATAATATTCTCTTAGTCCTTAGCTTTAAAGATAAAAATTAATAAGATTATTAAGGACTTTAAGGCCTAAGTTAAGTAATATATAAGTATATTAATCTATAAGATTAGAATTAATAATAAAAAGGCTATTATTAATTTACTTTTTTAAAGAGATTTTGAGTTTTAGATCTAGGCTATAAAGGTAAAAATAGAGATTAAACTCCCACTATTATATACCAAAGAGCTAACTAATAGAGCGAAATAACCTAATAGAATTAATTAGCTATAGATACAGTATATAATTAGGTATCTTCCATAAGATCTCTAGCTAGAATTCTATTATATAGCCACTTAGATATATAATATCCTTTCTAGCCAAAAGAATAAGTAGATATTACCTAAGGAGAAGATAAATCATCAGTTTTATTAATACTTTTAATAATATAAACCGCTAAATATTGATTTTAATGTAATAAAAGACTTCTAATTAGATTAGCAAGGGATTTATATATATGGATATAAAGTATATCCCTTAAATAGCCGCTATAAGGCCAGGAAGGATATTAATTAATTCAAGCTTGGCCCATGAGCACATATTGGATATCTCGTTGGCTACTATGCTAGTAATATTTATTATATTTAGGTCCCTAAGCTTAATTAAGTTATCTTATCCTAAGATATATAATTTAATAAGAGGGAATTCTTTAATTTAGAGTAAGAACAATAGCTTAAAATAAAAGTAATTATAGAATATAGGCTAATACTATAGGCATTAAAGCTACTTCCTTAGTGAGACTAAGATATGATCTTAGATGAATTTCTCTATAAGTTTAATAACTATATCTTAGGTTTTAGCCTAGACGATTTAAACTCAGAGGTAAAAGACGCTAGAGGAACTATAAATAATATGTTATAGCCTGTATAGCCTCTATCACAAAGACTTCTCATACCTCTGGGCAAATCACCAATTCTTTTAACGCTAGACCTAATACTATAGCTAGATAGTAAGGACGCCTTACTAGCTTCTAGGTCAACCGGCTTAAATACCTTAATACTAGACCCACTGTTATTAATAAACCTGAGCTTACCTATATAATAATCTAAGGCTAATCTAAATAGTAATCTTAATAAATATTATAGCACCATAATATAAAGATCTATTATGCTACTACTAAATAGCCAATTTAAAGATATTAAGCTAAGTTATAATATTTTAAATTCAACTAAGTCATATAATCTTAGTCCTAAAGGAATCACCTAGGATATAATTATAGTTTAACCGCTAAACCTATGCCGGCGACCTTCCTCAGAAGGCAATAATATATAACCAAATAAGCAGCCATTAGGTAACCAAATAACTCCTAAAACTCACAGCACTACGCGCATACGCCGCAGCTAAAAGGAACTCTATAATAATTAATTAACTCGCAAAAGCGACTAGATACTAAAGCCTAATTAGAGGTATAATAATAATATATATAGTATTTTCACTATATAGCTTCTAACTAATTAATATCTAAAGAGAAACCTCGTAATATTTTATAGTATCTTTCTCACTATAATTTCTAAGATAGCATAAGATTATTAATTTTACTAGGACGACCTTATATAACTTCCTAAGTAATATTAAGATCTAGAAGATTACCTAATAGGTCTAGAATTCAAAGTAGCTATAAAAAAGGAATTATATAATCTCCTCTAATAAGGTACCTAGAGACTAATTAAATGCAAAAAAGCTTATAGATTACCCCTTCCGCTAAAATAGGTATTTACCTATAAGTTTAATCAAAATAATTACCTCCAAAGATATAAGGCTCACATCTATGTCCATAGGGATCTCTAAGATGATAATAGGGGATTAAAAACTTATACCGCTATGCTCACAGCAAAGACCTTTAGGATCATAATAGTAATAGCGGTATAATTCAATCTCGAGATTTAATAATTCAATATTAGCAATACTTTCCTCTATAGTGACCTTAAGAAAGACAAACCTATCTATATTTAGCTTCTAAAGGGATATATAGAACTTAGCTTTTTAAAGCCAAGGGAAACATTAACCATAATCGCGGAACTTAATAAGGCCCTCTATGGTCTTCGCGAGGCTCTACTCCTTTAATATAATGAGATTTCTAAGATACTTAAGCAAGCAGGGATTAATCATACGGATAAGGAACCTTATGTTTTTACTAATAGTAAGATCTTAGTTTTTATTTATATTAATAATATCCTAATCCTTAGCCCCTAATAAGAAAAAAAAGTAATTAGCGACCTTATTTAATATCTCTAATCTAAATATAACCTACGCGAAAAAGAGTATAAATAATATCTTAGCATTAAAGTTATTAGGGATTAACTAAATTAAAAGATCTATCTCTATTAAGACACTTATATTAAGAAAATCGCAAAAAAATTTAAGCTCTATGATTTAAAACTTCAAGTGCTATTAATCCTAATCATAATAATCCCTCTAATTAAGTATAATAAATAGGCATCTAAGGAAGAAATTAAGGCATATTAGGAATAAATTAGGTCTTTAATATATATTTTAGTTATAACTAGGCTAGATATAACGCATATAGCAGCCTAGCTTACAAGGTTCTTAATAAACTTATTGCCTAAATACCTTTCTATAGCTAATTAGTATATCTATTACCTCTATATAATGAGATTCCTTATTATTATCTATAATAAGATATATATAAGAGAGGCTCTTATAATCACAAGTAATATATTATTTATAGATAATATTAAGATATAATGCTTATTATAGGGATATATTATAATACTATTCAATAGACTAGTCATATAGAAGGCTAGTCTCTAAGATATAGTTACGACTTCTATAACTAAAGTAAAAATCTTAAGCCTAGAGAGAATAACTAAGAAGAGCTATGCCCTAGATTACTTACTTAGGGATATCTCTCTTAATCTTAGACCTCTAAAGATATATTGCGATAATCTTTAATTAATCTAACTTATAATTAAAGAGAATTAAAGAATTATAACAAAGTTATAATATATTAATATCTAGAATATATAGTTAAAATAGGAATTTAAGAAGAGAAGGTTCCTAATAGAATATCTTAAGATTAATTAAATATTAGCTAATAGCTTAATAAAAGCCCTATTAAGATCAAAGTTTAAATACTTTTAGATAATACTAGGCTTAATTAATATTAAGAAGTAAGTAGACTTAGAGGGATTATTATAAAATAAGATAATAATATTTATATAGTAAGTTATAATAGCTTTTAGTAGCATTAACTTAATTACTTAACGCTAGGGGGTATATTATATATTACTACTAGGTTTATATAACTAGATATAAAATGCGGCCTATACTTTAAGAGTAGTTTTATATCTAACTTATCGTATTAAACATTTTAATCCTAATAATATAAGCTTAAATAGCTATGCCTAAATATATAGCTATTTAATTTCTTTTATTCTTTAGATAATTCTTATTAATTAATTAGTGCTATTAATAATCCCTATAGAGCTAGTTGTCTAATACCTAATATATATTAATTAATAATATATTATAATTAATAAGTAATTAATTAGTTATTTCTTTAATATTATAAAGCTAAGGGGGAAATCTTTATAAATCTAAGTTAAGAATAAAATAAATAAGAATTTATTTCTCTAGATTAAATAGCTAATATAATTTCTAAGTAATATTATATTAAGATTAAATCCCTTTATAGTAATTAATAAGAGTATTATAATTAACCTTATAGATTATTATTACTTATTAAAAGCTAAATTTTAGTTAATTTTAATAAGCCTAAAGGGTAAAAAGCATTATAGCCTTATAATTAATAGATAATATACTAGGTAGTTAAGAATTAATTAATTAAATTAAAAAGATATTAAATAAGAGATTTTTAGCTAACTTGCTTATATAGCTAACTTACTTATTATATTAGGTATAAATTAAGTAATAAGATTATAATTATATTTAATAATATATATATATAATAAATATAATAATTAATTAAATATAATAAAAATCTTAATTTTTTATACTAATATAATTATAAAAATAATATAAATTCTATAATTAAGTAAAATAATTTATTATATTCTTCCCTAGATATTTTAATTATTACTTAATAAGTTTTTATATAATAATTAATCTTATTATAAATTCTATATATATAAGGAGTAATATGCTTAATAAGCAAGTATTTTAAATAAGTAAGTATCTTAAAAATCCCTTAGCTTATATTATTTAATTAATTAATTCTTAACTACCTAGTATATTATAAAGTAATTATAAGGCTAGAATACTTTTTAGTTATTTAGCGCTTTAAAATAACTAAAGGTTAAGTCTTTAATATATAATAATAATATATATAATCTTTTAAAAGATCCTAGGTTACTAGTAAACAGGTATTTTTTATAAGTATAATACTATTATAAAATTATATAAGTTATTTAATCTAGAGAAATAGATTTTTATTTATTTTATTTCTAACTTAGATATATAAGAGTCACCCCCTTAGCTATAAAATATTAAAAATATAATTAATTAATTACTTATAAATTATAATATATTATTAATTTATATATATTAAGCTTTAAATTTTATTAAGTAATACTTAAGCTTAAAATATGTTTTTTAAAAATATAATTCTTAGAAAGCTAAATATAAAAATCTAATTATTATTTATAATTAAATTAAGCTTATAATAAATATAATAAAAACTAAAATTAATATAGCTTAGAAACTAAGAATAAAGTATAATTATTTAAGTAATTAATCTAAAAGGCTTAGTAATTTAATTATTTATTATTAATATAAGCTAATATTATTTTATTAATTAATATTAAGAGAATAACTTCTTAAGTAATTAAGTAATTATAATAATATAAAATAATTCATATATATAATAAGTAAGCTATTATATTATATTATAAAAAATAGCCTACCTTATATAAACTAACTTTCTTAATAAAATAGCTATAAGACTAAAACAGGTATTTATATAAACCTTAATATATATAAAACCTAAAAGTAATTTCTATAAATTTCTTAAAAAATTCTTATATAAAGATATAGCTAAATATATAATATAAATTCTTTTTTTTATATTATTTATTAAGAAATTTAATTATAATTTTATAAGACTTTATAAAGTATTAAATTTTAAAATAAATATAATTTTAGGTTTATAGCTATTTTAAGCTAGATTTAAATTTTTAATACTTTTTTAAGTTTTAGCTTTTTATATAAAAATATAAATAGCTTACTTACTTAACTAGCTTACTTACTTATTATATATATTAAACTAATAATAAAATTACTTTTAAATAATTTAAATATTTAATTAATATATATTTAATTAATTAATTCATTTTTATTATTTTTTAATTATAAATAATTATAAAAGTTATTAATTTATTAAATTTAAAAAATAATATTAAAAAAAAGAATTACTTATTTTATTTATTTTATTTATTTTATTTCTTTTATTTATTTTATATATTTTATTTCTTTTATTTCTTTTAATTTTTAAGTTTAAATATTTTAATATATTAAAATAAACTTATAATTAAGAAATAATTAATCAAATATTTTATAATTTATATTTTATAATTTATAGTTTAAAAATTATATTTTTATTTAATTTCTTTTTTTAATTTTTAATATTAAATATTATATTTATTTCTTTAAACTTATATTTTTAATAATTAAAAAATAACTAAAAATGTTTTTATTTTTATTTTTATTAAAAAAAACCTTATAGCTTAAAATTTAATCTTAAAAATTTATTTTAATACTTTTTAATTTATTTCTTAAGATATTTATATTAAGATTTTATTTTAAATATAACTCTTAAAATCTATAAGACCTAAGAAATTAAAGCCTTATTTTTTTTCTTAATAAATATTAAAATATATAATTTTATATTAAGCTTTAAGATTATAATTCTTAAGTTAAAAGAAATAAAATTAGCTTTTTTAAAAGCCCTCTTAATAGCTCTTTTTATTATAATAATATTATAAATATTCTAAAAACCTAAAAGAAAAACTAAGTTTTTAAAATATAAATTATAAAATATATAATTAAATATTTTATTTCTAGATTATAAGCTTTTTTAATATATTAAAATAATATTATTTAAGATTATAAAATTAAAATTAATAAAATAATATATAAAATTAAATAAAGTTCTTTTTATTATATTTTTTAATTTTAATAACTTAATAATTAATATAAATATTAAGAATTAATAAATAATAAATATTAATTACCTAATTAATTACTTAATTAATTATATATTAATTATAGATTAAGTAAAGTATTTAAGTTATTTAAATTTTATTTTATTATTTATTTAAGTATTTTTTAATTTTTAATAATTATAATAATTACTTAAAAGAATTATTTGTTAATATTAATTAATAAAATAATACTAATATACATTAATAATAAATAATTAAATTATTGAATTTTCTATATTAAGTATTTAAATAATTATATTTTATTTTTAGTTTTTAAGTTATATTAATTTTAACCTTAAATACTTTTTTAAGCTTATAATAATTACTTTATTTATAATTATTTTTATAAAAAAATTAATTTTATTAAAGTTATAAATATTATTTAGAAGAATATTATATTTTATAATTATATTTATTTTATACTTAAATTAATTATAAATATTATTTAAATCTTTATATTTATTTTTTTAATAATTATATTTATAATATAATATCTTTTAAGCTTTAATTATTACTTAATAAAATTTAAAGCTTAATATATATTAATTATTAAGTAATTATTTAATTATTTCTTTAATATTATAAAAATAATAAATAAATCTTTATAAATATAAATTAAAAATAAAATATATAAGAATTTATTTTTCTAAATTAAATTAGTAATATAATTTATTAAAGGTATTTCTTTCAAATTATATATCTTATTATTAATACTATAGCCTTCCTTAATTAATATTATATATTTTTATATTTTATTAAATGCTTAATATTTAATTATTTTTAATATCTTAAGATATAAAAAGTAATATAATTTTATTATTTAATTTAAATATAATAAGTTATTAAGATTTAACTAATTAAATAAAAATTATAAGTTAAGGAATTTTTATTATATTTAATTAAGTATTATATTTATTATATATAGATATTAGTTTATATTATTATTATAATAATTAAATTATAAATAAATGTATTTTTCCTCTATTATCAGTTAAGCTTACTTCTCTCATAAAATACTTTTTAGTTTTTATTATTTCTTATTTTAAAACATTAATATAATATTAAATATCTTTAAAATTAAATGTATTTAATTTAAGTAACTTTTAATAATTTATATAAGCTTATCTTATATATATAATTATTAATATTAATATAAATATATTATTATATTAATTAATCTTTATTACTTAAAGTAAAATAAGTATTTATTTATAATCTTAATATTTAGCTTTTAATAATACATTTATTATTTTTTTCCGAAGTTTTAATCTTTAAACCTTATATATTAATAAATTAGCCTAAATAAAAAGTCATAAGTAATAATCTTAATATAACATAAAGAAAAGATTTAAGACTTTATTTTATACCCCGGGGGATAAACGCTTTATTTTACTAAGAGAAATAATCTTAGTAAAAGATTAATAACTTCTTATTTTATACCCCAGGGCATAAAAGGTTAAGCCCTATTAGTTTGGCATATACCCTGGGATTAAAAGTTTCTAAGCCCTTTATAAGACTTTAAAGTTACATATCTAATTTATACCCTAATATATATATCTTACCTTACTAGCTCCTTTTATAATCCCTATGCTTACCTTCTTATCTTAGCTAGCTATTAGCCCTATTATGTCTTACCTTTGCGTATCTTATTCTTAGTTTAACCTAACCTCTTACAATGAGTCTAAAGTAGGTATATAGTTAAGTAAGTATATAGTCAATAGTTATTTAGTATATCTACCCTACTAATATCGACTAAAACTTAATAGACGTTATTAAGGAAATTTAGAGCCGGATCATGCAAGTCCGTCCACTGATACATCGGTGCTCCCGTGCCTGTGTTGCTCATCAACTCACACCACGTATCATAACCGCTGATGATGGATGCCGCCTCACTATCTGCCGTACCAGTCAGAAACGGCGCGCTGTCACAGTAGGTGTGCGCGCCTTCCTCGTCGAGGTGTGGCCAGCAGAGCTTGAGGCTGATATCGCGGCATTTGGAGCTGTTGGGGTTCAGTTCCGCCATGGCGCCCATGATGGCCGACGACGTCGTGATTTGTGAGCGCCAGTCAGCCGCGAGTGAGTGACGAGGGTTTTGCCTTAGGCAATGGACAGGAATCAAAGTTGCGTGGAATAGAAAGTACCTGACGTATTGTCTAAGCAAACAGCGCACGTGAGTCACGAGAGAGTGGCAACTTACAAGATATACCACGCCGCGAGCCTGGAGTGAGACCGAGACGCCCAATAGCCTTGGATCGACGTGATGGTTTCCTTGGCGGCGTCAAGACACCTAAAGACGGCTAGGTTTTCGATACTTAATGAGCTCTGCTGGGTGTTTGAGGATGAGGCTCGCGCCCATCGGACAAGAAAGGGGCGGTACATGACGATTCTGAGGTTTCTGTACCGCCATTTCGAGATGCCAATGCCAAGCGCGTGTTCAGATTTAGGCGGAGGCGAGGCAAAGTAGTAGTGGGGCACTTGAGCGAGCCAAGAGCCGATGCATACGTCGTCCAGAGCAATCAGCTCCGCAGCTGACGGGAAGGGACTAGTGATGAGGCGATTGTAGACGCTCATTGTGCTGAGGTGATAGGCGGATTGAACCCGGATGTAGGTGTATTCCGTCACGCCATCCACCTCTGGTGGGCAACAAGTTGAAGTCGATGTCAGATCCTGACAGAAATCAGTGAAAAATGGAAAAATATAAAAAATCGCCGACTGTGTAGCCACCCACTGACCTTCTCGTGGATATTCTGAGGGAGGGTTGCCTCAACACCGGCCTGCGGCCAGCTCAGTGGTCTGCCATAGGTGATGGTGGCACCCACATCGAGGACGCAGAGGCACCACCATGCTCTGCGCCGGATTTCCCTCTGCAGAGGCGAGATGCTGTCCCCTTCAAACTCCTTGTGAAGGCCCAATCCAATGGCCAGCCGGAGTGCCAGGCCGCCATAGTTATACCCGCTGTTGGGCTTGTTCCTCTTTTGCAGATAGTTTGCTGATAGGCCAAATGCCTGGACAAGGGTCAAGTTCCCAACCTCGAGGTTGTCTGATAGCAGGCTCTTCTGCGCCGCCTGGAAGATGGGCAAATCGGTGGCGTCGGCGGCGTTGCTGCTTGCAAACGACCCGAGCGCCGCAAGAATGTTTGCGAGAATATTCCAGTGGTCCTTGTTTGTGCAAGGCAAGGTGCCCGCGTACTGCGCCCGGAAGGTGGGCTCGTGTACGATTGGGAACGTGGAATGATAGAGGGCGAAAAAGGCGTCAATGAGATTCTCTACTGCCACCCGGGTCAGCATGGCCTGGGTACGAAACCAGCGGGAGTGATCTGAGTGCTGTTGGAACAGAGACTCGATCTGATGCAGTGCAACTTCCACATCAACTTCTTCTCCGTCTGGGTGGGCTGAGAGGATTTGACGCAGCAAAGCGGCCCCGGAAACCGCACCCAGGTAACCTCTGTTGTGGTCTCCCACAGTCAGGGCAGCCATGCCATCCATGATGGTTTGAGTAGAGTCCCCATTGAGAGAATCCATACCCGACCAACGAGATGGATCGTACGTGCCCCATGATACCTCTTGCTCGTTCCACTCGAAGCTGTCGGCTAGAGTCGGGGCAATCTCATATGCGGTGGCCTGAGATCCGGGCAAAGGGCCTGCGTTTACTCCCAAGTCGGTGCATGGTGCTAGCTGCGAGATGTCAGAGGCAAGAGTCACCAGGCTCGCTGTTGTTGACATGGAAGGCCGAGCGTCTGGTGCCGGGGCTGGTGGTTGGGCGAGGCTTTGGGGCGGCGACGTGGCAGAACAACTCGGAGTTACAGTAGGCAAGCTAGCTGGCCCCGGTACTGCAGCCTCACCTCCGTCCATCAGCTCCGCAATCTGGCTGTCGGTGTAGTGGCGTCTCAAGAGGGCCTCGGCTTTTTCAAGACGTTCCTCCAAGATGGTGACATGCCTGTAGCCGTCTCAGTCACTAGCCGACACCTGAACACTTCTCGCGGGCAAAAGCGCCAATAGCGACCTACCTTCGTGTCAAGCGAGTCCTGCTGTGCTTGTCATATAGGCAGTGGCGTCTATACTTCCGACAAATGGAGCACACGGGCATGACGCCGTCGCACTTCATCCTTCGCCGGCGGCATTCGCGACACGGGGTTGGCTCCTCCGCCGTGGATCCACTAGGCGGGCCTGCATGCAGAAGAGAGGCCTCGGAGAGCTTACCTTCCATGTTTCAGACTGGATGCAGGATGCCCGGTCGGAATATTTGAGTACCAGGTCTTGGGAGGATGATGAACAATGAAAGAATTTCAACTCGATGGAACCCTGGAGATTGGAGGTGTGCCCCCACGGCCGGATAATTTGGCGTTACGATTTAAGCGGGGCGCCTCTGCTAGCGCACGGGGTAACGTTAGCTAGTTACGTCGTAAGCCCCTTTCATTGTTGGGGATGTTGAAGGCTTGACGAAAGTTGAGTGGGATAATTCTAGCCTCTATTCTTTTTTGGTTGTCTTGAATCCAGCAATGTGTACGGCACTTGATCTTTATAAAACGCCTTTAAAATGAAGATACTCTGTCTTGGCACGACTGTGGTCTGGGCTGGCTCTGACAAGAGATCACAACATCCAACTAACAGTGCGGAGGTTCGTACAGATTGACCGAGCACGACAGTTGACGGTCTAGCGCAAAGGCTAATAGAGTAAGTGGGTTATGATGTACACTTCGCCACCCACTCCCATGCCTGGGAAATTTGTCATGTTTCATGATGTTCCGCGCGTGATTGTTCTAGATTCGACCTAAAGGTTGGACATTGGAGAGCACATGATACTATGGGGCTTCTCCAACCCCTTGCAGGCAATTCTGCATCATGTACTACCTCAGATGGGGCTAACACGCCTGTTCCCGGAAATCCTCACATCTAATCACCTCGGATGGTGAAGCCTTGGGCCAACGTGAAAGAGGAGCGATGGCTGCCCGTCATCCCCACGACGGGCTCATAGAAGGTATCTGAAGCCCTTCTGCATCCTTAGCGCCTCATCTGCCTCGTCTCTCATCTGCTGGGCAACATCACGTTGCGTCTCCCAGGCTTCCTCCTGCTCCTCGAGCTGCTTGTTCATCCTCACAAGCATCATGCGGAGGGCCAGTGCTCCGACGACGGTGGCGCCGAACATGGCTGTGACAATGCCGTAGCTCCCGCGGAACCCATTGTCCTTTAGGCCCCAGACGTACGAGCCGGCGATGTTGCCCAGCTGGGCGAACGCGTTGATCAATGCGATAGCGACGGCACGTTTGGCTGGTGGACGGGGAAAGGTTGAGCTGATCCAAGAGTAGAAGACGATGTAACTGAGGGTCGGGGCCAGTTAGTAGAAGTTGGGCGACATCGCGAGTGTTTGTGAACTCACCCGGCATAAGAAGCTGCTTGTAGAAAGAGAGCAACGTAGCGAGCAGCAACGTTCCCTGTACACATGCTAATGATGAAGCCAACTAAGCCGATACCAATTGGGCCTACAATATGCCAAAACTGGTAAAGAGTATCAGTCAGCTGGCAGAAGGCATTGGATTTATGTCAGAATCAGAGACGTACCTTCTCCTGGGATCGATCGGAGCTCCATGCAACGATAAGAGAAACGATACACGAGAATAGCCACGGCGGCGAGCTCATGAGCAGGGTTGGAACGTAGTCGAGACCAAGCGTGCCGGTGAGAGTGGGCTGTGTCAAAGGTAAGTATGTGCCGACTAGTATGGGAGGGATGGGGTGGCGAGGAATCCCTACAAAGAAAGCGTTGAACGACAGACCAACCACGTATGCGGCGAAAGTTATCATCATGACATAGATCTTGGGGTCCGTGAGAGCCATGTACAAGCCGTCAAAAGGCCCCTGACCTTCAGCATCCACATCAGCCTCGCCAACATCCTCGATTATTCGGAGTTGGGCCACTTCAAGCTCTTCCCTGGAGAAGCCCTTGGTGTTGTGTGGAAGATCAGGAAGGATAAAAGCTGCGGCGATAGCAATACCCATGGTTATGGCACCCTCAACTAGAACAAAATTGTCAGCCGCGTCGCATTCGCCGATAAGAAGGTAGAAAGCTTACTCCAGAAGAGCCAGCGCCAAGAAGCATGCCCCAGAACCCCGTCCATTTTCGACAGCACTCCAGCTGCAATGAGAGCTGAGAATGCGTTGGAGATAAGGTTACCGCAAAATAGGATTGCGTTCCTTTTTGTAAGTTCCCGACGCGTATACCACTTAGAGAGAATAAGTAACGCGCCAGGAAGGAAAGCGGCCTCGGTAAAGCCCAAGAAGAAGCGGACAGTGACCATTCCCGCGAAATTATAGGTATTGCCTGAAAGAGTTGAAATCAGGCCCCAAATAAGCATAATGGTTGCCAGATATAGCGAGGGTCGTTGGATCCGGTTGATGAAGATATTCGAAGGGACTTGCATGAGGATATAGCCCACGTAGAGAATACTGAGGCAGGTCGCATATTCGTTGTCATCCAGCTTCAAATCCTCCTGCAGACCTCTGAGGCGGGCAGCGGCGATGTTGTTGCGGTCGAGATAGTTCATGATGTAGATGAGAACAAAGAGGCCGCAGCGAGCATCGAGCTTGAGCTTCAGGCGCTTCTCGACGCGCGCACGAGTTGCTGGATCCATTCGCGAAGCAGCATTGATGCGCTCACTGAGCGGCAACACCTTATCCGAGTTTTCCATTGTCTCGATGGTCGGCTTATCGGGTCTGCCCGACGTGTTTATGTTGTCGGCCATGGTGGTGTGTCCCGGATAGGTCTTGCACAGCTGAGTCACCACGACGGTCGGCACCTTTGGAGTAAAGATTATGATAGAAAGTCTGGAGACTCCGGGGTTGTTATCTGGGGTAGATGAGTTCTAAAAATCCGGGGTATGGGGAATGAACGAAGACTTTTATCTGAAAGGACATGGTGTTCACGTGCTCCTACTACGGAGTAGTCTCGAAAACCTGGTTTCAATGACTTTGTCGTCGAAATCCTTCATTGGGCCTGGGAGAGTGCCGCCGATCGTGGAGAAGGGTGATTGTCCACCACCAATCGGAACGCAGAATCCTCCATGGCCATGTTCCAGCATGGCGCTCGGCGCTTCTGTGGGGGGCTGACAGTCAGCCAAGCTAAGTGAGTGGGGATAGGACACCGCAGTTGGCTGAGCCCGTCACTAGTGCGGGTCTCTTGAGGCTCTGGGAAGCACCAAGGTGATCTGTTTGTGGAGTCCCGTGAGCAGTCTGCATGACTCGCATCATTCCCCGTTGCACGCTGCTGAAGCACACCGGTTGATGCCGAGCAGGCCAGCCGAGGGTAGACTGTCAGCCTCAACTCGTAGGAGGACAGGGGATGGCAGGCTCAGAAACGGTCCACCAGAGTTTAGAGACATCGAGATGGGCTTCAGGAGAGTGGGAGTATTTATCTTCAGTAAGAATCCAATGTAAGCAACATTTTATGTAGAGGAACTTCAACGGCCACAAGTTGATACTGCTTAGAACCTCATTCTCTTTACCCAACACATCTTCTGCAGAAGCTTTACTCGGCAATGGAGATTACGAAAGTAAGTTAGTCAAGTTGCGGCCCCTCCAACTTGCATTGGCAGTTACTGACCCGCGTCAATTACAAGGTCGGCATCATTGGTGCGGGTACCATGGGTGGCGCCGTGGCCCTTCTCTTCGCAGACAACGGCCTAGATGTATCCGTCCACGACACTTCACACTCGAGTCTCGAGAAGGTGGCTAGCAATGCACAAGCGGCCGGTCTATCGGAGCGAGTTCACATTTGCAAGGACTACGATGTCTTATGCCAGGGACTCGGTACACCCAAGGTCTTCATGATTAGCCTCCCCAACGGCCGTCCAGGAGATGCTGTAGTCAAACAGCTCCAGCCTCATCTGGCAAAAGGAGATATCTTGATTGACGCCTCGAACGAAAACTACGAACGCACCCAATCGAGGCAGGATATTCTCCGCCCCCTCGGCGTCGCATACATCGGTCTGGGGATATCTGGGGGCAGCTTCGGTGCACGAAATGGCCCTTCACTTATGCCCGGCGGCGAGAAGTGGGCTGTGGAGCAGGTTCTGCCCCTCCTGGCAAGAATTGCGGCCAAGGACGATCATGGCCGTCCTTGTGTGACCAACATTGGCCCCAGGGGAAGCGGCCATTTCGTCAAGATGATACACAACGGCATCGAGCACGGTATAATGTCTAGCCTCTGCGAGGCATGGGAGTTGATGGACAAGTGCCTGAAGATGACTGGTGATGAGATTGGCCAGGTCTTCGACTCTTGGCACGCTGAGGGAGAGCTAGTATGACTCCTCGGAAAAGACTTGATCCAGAGGTTTGAGCTGACTCGGGTAACAGAGGGGCAACTTTCTCGTGTCAATCAGCGGGCCTATCTGCAGGACCAAAAGCCGTATCGATGGCGGTTCCCTTCTACACCAAATCAGGGACGCTGTTGTCCAAGATGCCAACGACTCTGAGGGCACTGGCGTTTGGGCCAACGTCGAAGCTGTGGCATCCCATGTGCCTGCACCGAGTTTGACCACGGCCCATTATCTACGACTTGCCTCAGCCGATGTGCATCAGAGAAGTGTTATCAATGCCTCGATAGGCAGCTTCTCTCCCCAGCCGTTTGAGGTTGCGCCTGATCAACGAGCCAGCATTCTTGAAAAACTACGACAGGCTGTCTACGTCACAAGTCTTGTCTGCTTTATCCAAGGATTTGACGTGCTGGAACGCAAGAACCGACAAGAGGATTGGGGTGTTGACATGACGCGCGTGTTGGCCGTCTGGAGAGCCGGCTGCATCATCAAGTCTGATTACTTGTTCGACCTCCTAGACGCGGCTTACGCTCAGGATTTCAGCGCGCACCCTCTGTGCAGGCAAGAAATAGCGGATGAGATCAAGAAGTTCTGGCCTTCGCTAAAGGCTATTGTGCTTGAAGGTCTGAAGGCCGATGCACATGTGCCTTGCCTGAGCGCTACATTGGAATACCTCAAGTATATTGGCGGCACCGACCTTCCAACCTGCTTCTCGGAGGCTCAGCTTGACAGCTTTGGAGCACACGGATTTGATCTTAAAACAGAGCCTCTCAGGCATTTGCTAAAGGGTAAGATATACTCATAATAGCACAAGTCTCTTTAGATACTAATATAATCCTTCTAGGAAATTATCACGAAACTTGGTCCGGCGTCTAAGTATCACAATTATAAGGGTTTACAAGGGATAAACTAGTTATAATAGGTTTATATTAGTAAAGGAGATACTTGTATAAAGTCATTCATCAGATGGATAATTAGATCCGCCTCACTCTGTCTCTCCATTGACACCTCGTCTCCGCCCCATAGTTGGTCGTGGCGATTAAAGTCGCCAGCAATGGCCACTTCCACTGCCCTCCCTGATCCCCGTCTGACGTCCATAATAATTTTGCGGAGGTTAACGCAAGTGTCTCGCAAGAGCCTGGACCTCTCCTCTCGGTACATAATCCGATACTGCTAGGGCTAGCCGCTCTGGGGGCCGTGCGATCGCTGCTGCCATGTCCGGGGACTCTGTCGGCACCCGCCCTGATTGATGTTGTTGTCGCATTTCTACCGCAGGTTTCAGCGATGGATTCAGGTGGTATCAAATCATGCGTCTCTTTGCAGTGCTCTATTCCGTTGCTACTTACGTCAATGGCCCCTGTTGGGTTTCGCCACCCACACTCGATTGACTGTCAACGTTTTCATGAGGCCCCGTTCGCAGCCCCTGACGTACTGCCTGGTGTTTTCGGCCGTGTGATGGTGTCACGGAAAGACGCGGTCTGGTTTGGGTTAGGGCTGAGGCAGTAGTTTGGGCCAAACTACCAGCGGCCTCTTGGTTAGGTGCTGTTATAACTAATAATCAATGTCGTGTGATGTTGACAATTTAGTAGTACTGCTGAACCGGAATGGGCGAGTATGATACATAACTTGTAATTTAAATTTTAAATTAAGATAATACTACCCTGGCGCAAGATATAACGCCTGAAAGATAGCTAGATACATCGTTCGACATGTTGCGCATCTCCTAACCCGGTTGCTCATCCTATATTATCAGAAGCAAAATGTAAATTAAGCCAGTTTATTGTAACGTCATTCCGGCTAGTGCTAATAAATGTACACAAACTCGTTGTTCTTTGAGTCAGTAAGATCTTTAAACGCATTCTCTCCCAACTGAGGACCTTCACTAGAATCTTGCCTACTATTAATATAGCGGTGCTCCATACTAAGATCGTGAATCTTAGCTGGCTTGCCATCTGCGACTCGCTTGTGCTCCTGCATCTTATTGAGAAAGAACAGGTTCACAGCCTGGAGAATAATAGTAGCAATCATTGCACCAGTGATACCCATTGTCTTGGTCAATCCGGGCTTGTACATCGGCGCGTCGTTTGAGTTAAACAGGAGAGGGCCAATAATGTTCCCGGCTGAGGAACCAATGTTGTATAGGGACATGATGACGGACTTCTTTGTGGTGCCAGCGATGTTTGAGATCATCCAGGATACGATCAAGGGGTTTCCGGCGAAAAGGAAGGCGAGCATATAGTAAGCCGCCAGGAGAGGGGCAATGTGGTCGCGGGGAAGAATGTAGAGCATGATGGCACCAGCCAGGACCGGGAGCATAGCTGCAATGAGGAAGGCCGATTTGATGCGGAAACGGTGTGCGAGATATGAGGCAGGAAGGATCACAATAAGCTGCACAAATCCAAATGGAATGTTGAGGAGTGAGGAAATATGCTTATCAAGACCGAAACCAGCAATGATTAGAGGGCCAAAAGTGTTGGTGACTGCTGCAGTGACGTTGAGGCAAAGCGACATGGCAATGAAAAGCCAGCTCTTGATCTCAATCAAGGCTTCGAGAGCCTGATCCCACTTGAAATTGCGACTACCCGTACCGGTTTGGTTGGCACGAAGGCGCTCGATCGCTTGCAGTTTCTCCCAGTCATTGAGAAACCGGGCGGAGGGGATGTCGCTATCCATGAGCCAATAAACGATGGGCGCTGTGACGACGGTAACAAGACCAACAAAGAGGAAGAGGATCTTCCACGGAGGGAGGTGGCTCTCGATCTGGGCCAGACCATATGATAACGCCGCTGCAATCATAGTCGCAAAACCATTGGTGCCGTACCAGCAGGCGACTCGCATAGGCTGTTCCGCGCGGCGATACCACTGGGAGGTGATGACGGAGAACAGTGGCAGGCACGCCGCCTCGAACAGCCCAAGGAGGAATCGCGTCGCGAGCAGACCGCCATAATCGTTGCACACGGCCATGCACGCCTGTGCGACTCCCCAGCCGAAGATGAGTACGGCCATGAGGATTCGGTGCGGTACGCGTACGATGAGCCATGACGAAAAGGGCAGCCAAACCAGTTGTGCGATGGGGGCCATGGAGCTGACGAGGGAGTATTGGTTGCCGGTAAGGTTGCAGTCTTGGCGGAGGCCATAGATGGCGCCGTAGCCGAGAACGGACTTGTCGAGGATCTGGAGGAAGTAGACCCAGACGAGGATGGAGAGAATGTGCTTGTCGGTTTTGCGGCGAATATGCTTGTCCTATAGACATTGTTAGATTCGTAAATGCCTGGGCCTAGAGTGATTGGACTGACATCTTCCTCGGTCAGCTCAACTTGCTGGTCGCCGATAAGGTTGGCGGCTCGATCTCCATCCTTGGAATTGTTCCGATACTTGAGATCCTCTACATCTGCGACCTCAATACGGTGTTGAGTGACATCATCAATGTGCTCTGATGCGGCCATATCTGTCGCTGTGCGGGCTGGCTCTCTAAAAAGAATTGAAGTCTAAGTGAGAATGGATGAAGAGGATGCTCAAAGTCGCTTGCAACCGGTCAATCTCAACGGCGCTCATCAACGACTTATAGAACAATTTCTACACCTCCACGGGAGCACTGTGGTTACCACTTGGTATGCCTATGAACCAACCCCCGCGGGGGTGGCGATCCTAGAGCGCCCCGCACCATTGCCGAATTACCGAATCTCTGCTCTCTGCGAGGTCATTCTTCGAGAACTTAGATACCGTACAGCGCATCCGTAGTGTTGAAAATCCGACGTTGGCCCCCACGGAGAAGCCCTCGGCTGGCCCCCTCTCCCCTCTCACATCATTCCCCCTCTTGCTTTGCCTTCTCCGCTCTAAGATCCTGAGTTACGCAGCTAATGAGCCGGGTTTGGTGGAGTTAGGCACATCTGTACCCCCACGTCGCTGTTCCTCTGTCTGGGGCTGCAGAAGTTGCATATCGAAATGCGGGGTGCCCGTGTCTAAACCTGGGCAAACTTTATCAAGAATGGATATCCATAAGCCTATCGGACTGTGTTCCGCTGTGGATCAAGACTCGACTCAGGAGCCATCCTCCCCCCACGCTATCCCCAGGAACGTACAGGAGACGGTGCGGGGATTAGCTTCAAATGTAGGCAAAGTTAATGCTAAGGCCCCGATGGGGCCTCAAAGGCAAATGCGTGGTCGGGTGGCCTGAAAAATGCCTCTCCACTAGCAAACTGCTGCTACCAGCTGCGGGGAAGAATGACTTTTTGCAGGGGAGTTGTGCGCGTGTGACATTTCCACCTTTCAATTCCAGTCTAGGGTAATCGCAAAGGGTTTTTGTACTGAGATCGGCGATGCTCGCTAGTTTTTGGCAATACCTCCGTTCGATTACATGCCCGGTTGCCTGTTCTCCATCTGTTAGAGCCTCTGCCTGTTTCCTTCACACATTACCTACATGAAGATGTGGATGTACATCCTGCGTATCTGAAGTTTGGTTAGATAAGAGTCACAGAAACCGACTACGGGCTCCTAAGTTCCACTGCACACGCCCTTATAAGTGACCTGGTGACGCCATCAATGGATAATAAACCAGCAACCGTCCAATGAGGCTGATTGATTAGGGTCTACTAGCGACGGGGATGAAGGGTTGTGGCTATTGAACCAATTTGGCGTTGCCCGGTTAAATCTGGCTAGCATGATACTGCCATAGGTACTGGAAGGGTCAGCATGAAGAGTCTGGTGGCTTCTCTGGCTTCCTTAATGATGACATGCCGTCAATCTTGGCTGATTGGATCAATGGACAGCCTCTAGCAACGGACATGTTTGGTATGGACTTTGGCGAGTAGTTCGACAGAACCGTTGCCCGGGCACATGGGGGCTGTGATTGACGCACAAGGCTGGTATACGAGATATTGAGATAATGAATGAAACCCATGCTCTTTGGATTTTGACATTGATATAGCTTATGCTCCCATTGAAGCTTTACTTAAGGCGCAATTATACTCATAGCTTGTGGTGGCTATGAGGTTGGCCACTTTAACCTCACCGAGGGCTTCATGTTCGTATGATTTGGTATGTTGCCCTGAGGGATGCAGCTCCTAAGGCTGAGAGTGGAAGTCGTGGCATTGTACTGGAAAAAGCCACATCAGGGATCAAAAGACTTGAACCCAACGAGCGTGCATGAATAGAAAGGATAATTTCATGAAGGTACGAAGATAGGGGGTTCGGCGAATGGGCGAAAAGTGTGGAATTTATTAAATTACAAGCAACCCTTGGTATAGTAGTATAAGATATTTTCCAGCCTTTGAAACCCGTCTCCGTGCCGTAGCACTGGCCCTCCAGAATGGTCTGCTTCCCGGTGGTGCACTTACCGTACGTAGCAAGTATTTCAAAGACGTGTCTGGGTTGTCAGGGCCGGCTTGTACGGGCTCCAGAACGCGCCATGCGGGTCCTAATGCTCCCTCACCCTTTGCAACTCCTCCACCTTCTCCTCCTGGAACTGCTCGTCCAAGTTCACACTAAGTCTCATCGTATTCGCAAATGTCTTCGGCGGAACTCCGCCTGCACATCGATAAGTGTTGAAAAACTCGTCTACAAAGTCGACTAGCCTGTCTCTCGACGCCGGAGCTACGCACCACGTCAAGGCCATGGCTGTCGAGCCCCTACCTCGCCTCTCAAGGAACCTGTTCTTAATACCCTTTATATTTCCGTTGGTGCGGAGTTTATCTGGGTTGAACTTGTAAAACACGACTGACGTGCGAGCCGCGTCGGGAGGCTGTTCTATGACTTGAGCCCATTTCGCAAAGCTCTCCTTGATGGCCTGGGGAGTCAAGCTTTTGGTTCGCGCGGAATTCATGCTCTTGAATCCGCCATGCGCATTGAGCGGCTCGAAGCCGTCGTTGATGTTGGAAAAAGACACGAACGCGTGTACGCCTTGAGGGCCTTTCCGACAAGAATCACTTCGAACAACTTGGCAGCGGCCTTTTCAGCATCCTCAGAAGGACCGTAGTATGTCGCTGAGAGAACGATGATGGGTGAGCCAGCGGTGGGAGCACTAGGCGGACTGTATAGAAACGTGATTTGGACGTTGAGAGGCATGGCTGGTGGGTCAAAGGAGGAAAATGCTTCAACCACATCGTTGAGGGCGGCGGGAGGAAACATCAGCACACGGGTCTACACCTTGTTCTCGGTCAGACGCAGAGAAGAGATGGGGTAGGCCTTCATCGTTGCGGCCATGACAACTCCGAGGCCATGCCTAGCACCGCACAAAGCGTAGAACAAGGCGAGATCCTCTCCAGTCGACGACGACTCAACTTCAATGGGCTTGCCCTCCGCAGTGATGATGCGGAACGAGAGGGCATTGTCGACCATGAAGCCATGCAGGCTATTCTGCGACATATTGCCCCCCCGAGAACTGCACCCACGGCACCCACGGCATTTGGGTTGGGAATGGTGGTGTAGTAACCCTACCACATATTGTAAGTGCATCTTGCAACTGGCCCTACCAAGCTACCAAGCCCCCACGACCTGGTTTTGCTCCGAGAGCCCGCGTTGGCTAGTCTCCAAGGGCGTATTGAAGAAGCGAGGCAGATTCTGATCAAGTATCATGGCAATGGCGTCGAAGATGATGTCGTCAAGGCGGAGCTACAGGAGATCATTGCAGGCCTGGACGCTGACAAGACCATGCTGAAGCCTAATAAGGAAGGCATCAAAACGATTCTTGGCTCCAAGGGCAACCGTCACCGTCTGTGGCTGGGCTTCTGGACTGCAAGCGGTTCTCAATGCCTCGGCAGCAACTTTGTCTCGACTTACTTGCCTCTTATTCTGGACCAGGTCGGCATGACTACCTCCAAGGACAAAACGCTCATCAACGGTTTGGTCAACATCTGGCAGTGGGTCTATGCCGTTACCGCAGCCTTTGTCATTCCTCGTGTTGGACGACGCACAATTTTCCTGACGGCCACCACAGGTAACACTGTCACGTTCATTACTTGGATTGCTTTGACCGCTACATACCTCCGTGACCCTAAAAATGGCTATGGTATCGATACCATTCTCGTTATCTTCGCCTTCTCCTTCTTCACAGCCATCTGCTGGATCCCGCTGCTCATCACGTACCCACTTGAGGTGGTTACCACTAAGCAGCGAGGTATTTTCTTCTCTTAGACAACGTTTTGCGTCAACGCATCCAACTTTATCGCCAGCTACCTGAATCCGGTAGCCCTGGAGAGCATTCAATGGCGGTACTATATCGTACAGTGTGTCTTCAACGCTTTGGTTCTGGCAATTGTCTACTTTACCTTTGTGGAGACGCGTGGTCTCACCTTGGAGGAGGTGGCAGTTATTTTCGATGGAAGTGAGGGCTTCGACTACTCAATGCCATGATCAGTGCCGGAATGGAGAAGGAAGTTGAGTTGGCTGAGACGACGCACGAGGATGATGCCACCACCAAGGGCACAGCCACAAAGACAGTCTGAGCTTACATTAATGTAAAGAGCTAGTAAATAAAGGCAACTTCTCGATTTTTGACAGTTCGAGCTTTAATAACGATTATTCAGGGTCGTGCTATTCGTTTGACCACTTTTTGCTGGCTAGCCCTAGGACTTGTTCATACGAACTTTCCCTACGACAAACTCTCTTCAGCTAGATTTTTGCCCTTCTCAAGTTGGGATAACCTCAATCCAGATCTAGGATTTACCCCTTACTATAGATTAGAGCAGCCCGCAACAGCTTAGGATAGCACGACTCAACATGCATTATTGTGAAAAGCCCCTACTGAGGGCCAAATTGATATGTAGCGCCGTCCCATGGACCATGAATCAGCAATAAACTCGCCTCTTTGTCATCATAAAACCCATCACCTGTTAAAAATCAACATCGAGTTCCCAATTGCCTTCGTTTTTCTAGGTCCAACCTCCTCGATAGGAGGTGCAACCGTTTAGGCGTACAACGCCGCCAATCTGTCTGAAACCTTCGAGTCCAGCCGAGACAGAACATCCAGTAAAGCCAAAAAATGGGATTTCGCTCTTTCAATAACCAGTTCCATGTTCTGTCCTTGTGTTACCTCAAGAAGGGTAGCGCATATAGATCGCAGCTTCTCAACCTGCAAGTAAATCAGCATGGCTTGTTCAAAGAGCTTAGGTAGTCAGGATTCCTACAACAGGCTCTCCATTGCGCTTTACAGACTCAAGTGGGACACTATTGACCTCTTGCAAGACTTCGTGAGCGATCTCAATTTTCCTCCAGGCAAGAGATGTCGAATCGTCACCGAACCCGAGAAGGCTTGCGTAGCCCAAGGACGCAAATCGACAGAGAATCGTCATATTCAGGTAGCGGTATGTAATGAAAATATTGGCTCTTTGCATCCAGAGACCATTTTCTTGATAGTCGTTGCTGACTAGGTTTTGGAGGCCAGTGGTGGGCTGCGAGTAGTTTATGCATTGGGGCATGTCATCCTTAACACTTGCAAAACGCATATACGATTCACACAGACTCCGACGTTGTGCATCGCTCATCGTAGCACCAATACGATTGTTGGCGGCCACGAATAGTCCTAGTTCAGCCAGTGTGGAAGATCCGCGATCCCATACCTGAAGATCTTTCTTGAAGCATTCTAAGATAAATTCCTCGGACAGACCCCGGTTTATGTTCCGATCAGCGTCAAGCAGGGGAGGGCTCAAGTCGATCAGCCGAGATGTAGTTATTGGTTGCTGCAGGACGAATTCGTTGAGTTGCTGAGGGCGGTTGTTCAATAGCCCAGCCGACTTATCCGAGATAAAGCAGTGCCAGAAAATAATACGCCGAAGCTTTGCCTCGACCGGATCCAGTCCTCTGTAGGAATCCTCGTCCCAGAGACGCATCTGATGCACAAGGGCAGCCGCTTGGTCCTTGTAGTACCAAGCAAGCAAGCCATTCCCGTTCAAATGATGATGTGCTGACAGAACAAGGCGAATAGATATGCTGGTGGAGCTTGGCCATGCCACGTCGTGTACCATGTACGGGCCCAGAACACTTTCTGAGGACTTCGCAAAATGGTCAGAAAGTGCTTTGCCGTAAGTGGCGCCGGTTGACAGCGGTACCTGGGACATGCAGGCACAGATTGCAGTCATCAAGCAATACGCTCGTGCTTTCTCAACCATCACCAACGTGACTGCTTCATTACAGTTGTCCAGTCTAGGAGGCGGGACTAATGTGGTCTGGGCGCGCAAGGTTGGCTCATGAAAGATGGGTTCATCAATCCAACCATCCACTTCCGTTCGTACAGAATGGTCGGTGTGTTTGGCGATCTCTGCAAGTAAGGCATGGTGAGCAGAGAATCCAATCTCGGGCTCAACTAGAGTGGCCTGGGGCTGGGAGACGGGAGAGAACGTATCCACGAGGATTGGTGATGATTCTGCTCCATCAGGATGAGTCCTCGCACAAGCCGGGCCACGATTTTCTGGGGATGGCAGGGACCCCAGGATCCTCGGGGAGACAGTGTTCGATCCTGGGGTAGCCAAGGGTGACGGCGTCGCTCCCTGTGGGACGTCGCTGGTGTCAGGCTCCGTGGCCTGCCAGGTACTAGAGTCGGGCGCATATTTCGGCTTCGGGCCTCTTCTTCGCTGGGGCACTGCATAAGTGCAGGGCACGTCATAAAGTCTGCAATGGCTGCATGCTGGCGCGTGTTGATCGCACTACAAGACCATCAGAACAACTCACTTTATTACACGCAATGATGCTGCAGTGTACCTTGACTTTTCGCTGCCGGCATGCACCACATGCCCGCTTAGGCATGATGAGATGCCACGAGCAGGGTTCGATGGGTCTTTGCTGTGTGGTTCGGATAATCGCCTGAGTGCCGTCGTGTGCTTGAATACGGAAGAATCCAGGTCTGAGTTTCGTCGCGGAGTTTCTCATGCGGGGATTCTTAGTCGCTAATGAACATTGAAGGTGTGGATTCCGCAAGGTCGCATTCCTACTTGAGTTAGCAATTTGGCCCTCAACTGGCGCCAGTCATCCGCGGGGTCTTCCGCCGGGATGGTTCTGCAAGGATACGAAGGGGGTGTATTTGGAATATTGCGGAGAGCATGTTGTACTGAGCCTATCGGAGAGCGGTACCGATATCAAAGAATGGACAGGTCAATGTGTACGTGAGTTGGTTATTTTGGAGGTATTTCACCGGTCGCCAGAATCCGCAATGGAAAGGAAACATGCAGCACGCATTCTCTACTATATACAGCGGGGGGGGAAAGGGCGGATGCTTTCAAAGTGAAGTGTTTTGCTTCATTAAACATTGATGTCATGTGCCAATACATGGACAGGCGGCAGCCGAAATAGCGGATGCGACGTATCTGTCTATCTAGGCAGAGTCCGCCTCCTGCTTCTCAGCATCAGGACTAGTCTTATTGAACATGGCATCAACTTCCTCCAGGGTACGGTTCCTCGTTTCGGGCAGAGCCCACCAGAGGTATACAGTAAGAGGAGTTGCGAGCCCCACGAAGATAATAAGCAAGCGGGCACCAAGATTAGCCCGGTCCGGGTTGAACTGCAGAAATTGTTTAGCCAACAAAGATTGCCTGACAACCACTAGAAGGAATAACACTTACCAGGTATGGGATAGCAAAAGCAATACCCCAGCCGACAATGTTGGCTACAATTGTAGCAAAAGACTGAGTCTTAGCCCTGAGTCGCTGGGTCGGCATCTCAGGCGCGACGACGAAGCCTATCGTGCCAATAGTGAGCTGGTAGAAAAAGGCCCAGGATGCTACGAAAGCCACAGACGCCATGACAGCGGACTTGTTGGCTGTACCAGCGAATCCAGCCCCGGAAATGACGAGATCCCAAATTATCAGTAGGGCAGATCCATACAACATGACATTTCGCTGGCCAACGAACTCAGGCAAGATCAAGGCACCAATGTTGCCAGCTAACATGAGAGCGAAAGATCCTAACGTAATAGCGAATGCATTGCCGACACCGGACAGCTGAAAGAAGTAGGCCTGGTATGAGAGGATAAAGGGCATGCCACTGCAGTGGTGCAGAGTATAGATGGTAGTCGTCAGGAGAGTGCGGCGCAGGTTTCCGCCCTTGAAGATTTCGAGATAGCTACTGTCCTTCTCTGTCTGGTTCGCTTGCGTGGATGACTCGACGATGGATAGGATCTCTGCCATTTTTTCTTCAACAAGCTGGGGGTCGGAAATGTTGTGAAGTTTCACAATAGCCTTGCGAGCATCGGCATTCCGTCCCTTCATCGCGTACCACACCGGCGACTCAGGCATAAAGGGGAAAATAAACAACAGAATCGCAGGGATCAAAAACGTCAGGCAAAAGGTGCCCTTATACGACCAAGATCCCTGGACGGTCGACAGCGGATTTGCAACGACAACAGCGAGAAACTGTCCAAAAACGACAAAGGTGTTGAACATGGACATAAGAGCGCCGCGGACCTCTGTAGGGGCGTTCTCGACCACGTAGAGCGGTGCTGTAGTGTAGGCCATGCCGATAGCAATACCAAAGATAAGCTTTGCAGCGAAGAGCGTTTGCAGGTTCGGGGCGAAGACGAGCGCAAAGCTGCTGCCAATAGATGTCGCAATGTGCATCCAGAACGCAAGCTTGCGGCCGTATCTGTCGTTGGTGAAGCCGGACACGAAGCTGCCAATGATGGCTCCGAGTGTGTTTGCGGCCGCCCAGAGGGACTGCCATGTAGCATCGACAACGTAGTCGCCGGCCGACTCGTAGTATTTGCCATAGTCTTTTCGGAATTGGAGGAAGGCAAGGGCTTGGCCGGAGATGATGCCATCGAAACCGAAGTTGACGAGCAGCAGGAGGGCGATGAGACACCACATTGAGACGCGCTTGTGATCCTTGAAGGACTTTAGGTTCTTTTTCCACTGCTGGAAGCCGAAGTTCGACTCATTGGCTCCGGCTGCGAGCCTGGTAACATGGAGGTCTTCGTGATGGTTGGTCTCCTACAACCCCTGTCAGCCGTCCTGTTGTTGCTATTAGAGCGTGCTATTAATGGAGAAACGTATCGCGCCAACCTTCTCCATGGAGTGCTTTGCTTCGGACGACATGGCGAAAGACTGCAGGATTGCTACGTCGTAAGATTCAATGTTCGAGTTTGATAGTGAGGATGGAAGATGAGATGGTCATGGCCTTCCTGTCGTACTTATAATCCTGAGGCGTTTTCGATGAGAGCCTAGAATGGCTAGCGCATAAGTGCCGTCAAGGGAGCCATGAGAACCCGTGCGCCCTCGAGTCCATCCAGCGTTGCATGCGGAGCGATGGTGAAGACTTGTCACACTCGAGCAACCGTTCCCCAGTCTTGGGCAGCCGGACAGCCTGGGGAGGGAGAATTTGCCGGCGCCTTCTCCAGTCTCTCCTCGCTTAACCGCTCGTCACATGGAGAAAATACGGGGTCCGGCAGCTTCAATTGTTGCAATGCACACTTCGTCCGGCACAAAGGAATCTTCACACCAAGATGCCAGACTTCGGGCATTCCTGAGTCAATCCACATTATGTGGGGCCAATTCCCCAGGAAGAATTATAAGTGGGGACGTAGAACATCAGCATCGGTAGTGTGGGCCTAGGATAGGATTACCGCAATATACGACGCGTGACCGTCCTACTGGGTCTTGGAGGTGTGACACGGTTGTTTAGAAATTGCCGCACTTTCAACTGAATGGCCTCGAGCGATAGAAGTCATCAAGGAACACAGATAGACTTGTCGGCAGTCGATAATGGAGGAAGCGCAAAGGCCCATTTTCATATTGCTGTAACTAAGTTAGATATTGATGACATAACGTACGTGATAAGCGAGTGGATCAGACAATATATGCGTTGTTCGGCCCTAGACAGCGGCCCGCGCCGAGAACCCGGACTGAGCGGGGAAATTGGCACCGAAGCAACCTTAGTACGTTCGAGCTTCCCCGAGCCCTCGGAGAAATAAGAAAGACCAGCATCCTCACATCACACCACACCAAGAGCAGCTCCACAAAGATTGAGGAGCTACATGCACCAGCACCTGTCATTCACATGCGAACACCGGCATCCCCACAAACCCACCTGGAGACCCTGTGTGGAGTAGCTGTGGTCCTGAGCTTTTCCCCCTTCGCCCTATGCCAACTTAGCTGATCTTGCCATGGATCTAGACCTAAGCCACTGGGTTCGTGGACGTGTAGCTCATCTGTCATGGTTGGCCTGCGGCCCTACGCCGGCAATATTCGGCACCTCAAGCTAAGACTAGGTGAAAACGATTCCCAGGCCACAAACCTAAGCACCATGGTGGTGGTTTCTTGCATCTTTCCAGCTATTTCTGGGCTAAGAGCTCATCCAACCAATGAAACAATAGATTCTGAAGCTGTCACCGACGAATTAGCTGTTGGGACACTACGACAGATGGTCCTCCTTTGTCCAAATCATTCACATAACACCTAAGTAGCACACGCATTACTAAACGCAAGACCTCGCTAAAATTGAGAATCTATTCGCTCTATTTATTTTTATTTTAATCACTAGGCTTTTCCTAAGGAGCGTACTCCTTGGCAGCGACATTAACGGTAGCGCTCTGGACAACCTCACCGGCGCTCTTGGCGACGCTGAAGTTGTAGGCACCGCCTTTGACAATCCACTTGCCGTCCTTCTCGCTGAAGAAGGCGATGTCGCGGGCGCTGACGGGAAGCTTCACGACCTGGGAGGCGCCGGCCTCGAGGGTGACCTTCTTGAAAGCAGCGAGGGTCTTGATGGGGTTCTCTGACGACTGCTTCTGGTTGCCGACGTAGACTTGGAGGGCGATGGCACCCTTGACGGCACCGGTGTTGGCAACCTTGATGCTGACCTTCCACTCCTCGGAAGAGGTCTCCGCGACGGAGAGGTCGGAGAAGTCGAAGAAGGTGTAGGACAGACCGAAACCAAAGGGGAAGTTGACTTTGTCAGCGGACAGGCGGTCGAAGTGACGGTAACCGACGAAGACGCCCTCCTCGTACTTGACGACAAGCTGCTTGCCCTCGTAGGTACCGGGGAAGTTGCCATAGGCAGGACAGTCCTCGAGCCTCTTGGGGAAGGTGCAGGTAAGGTGGCCTTCGGGGGTGACGGCGCCGGTCAGCACGTCGGTGATGGAGTTACCGGCCTCCTGGCCAGGGAACCAGGTCTGGACCAGGGCCTTGATGTTGTCGAGATATAAATTTTAATTATTGAATAAAATTAAAATTACTTTTATTATCCCTATAAAGAAAGGTTTAAGTATAACTAATTATAGCTATAAGGAATAAATTAATCATATATTAATAAGATTATAATAATTAATATTTATAAAGACCTTTAATTAAAAGATTAAAGTAATATAATTAATATTAATTAATATACCTTTTAATATAATTAAAACAACCGTATTACGAAGGTTTAATATAAATATCTAGTAAGTATCTTAGTTTAGTAAATATCTTAAAAATCCCTTAACTTTTATTATTATTATTTAGTTAATTAATTCTTAATTACCTAATATATTATAATCTAATTATAAAGCTAGGATATTTTTTACTTTTTAAGCAGTTTAAAATAACCTAAGGTTAAGTCTTTAGCGCGTAATAGGTATATATATAATCTCTTAGAAAACCCTTAGTTATTAATAAAAAGATATCTAATCTTAAAATAATATTATTTAGGAATTATATTAGCTATTTGCTCTAGAGAAATAAATCTTTATTTATTTTTAAATTAGATTTATAGAGATCACTTTCTTAGCTATATAATATTAAAGATATAGTTAATTAATTATTTATTATTTATAATATATTTTTAATTAATATATATTAAGCTTTAAATCTTATAAAGTAATACTTAGAAATTAGAAATAAATCTTAACTATTTATTATTACTATAAGCTAATATTATTTTATTAATTAATATTAAAAAAATAGCCTCTTAAGTAATTAAGTAATTATAATAACTTAAAATAATTAAATTAAGAATAAGATTACTTTTAAGTAATTTAAATATTTTAATTAATATATAATTAATTAAATTATTAATTATTATTATTTTTTTAATTTTTAATTTATATAAAAAGTATTATTTATTAAATTTAAGAAATCTTATAAAAAAGAAGTATTTAAGTTTTAATATTATTTTATTTATTTTAATCTCTTAATATTAAATATTAAAATATGTTAAAATATACTTATAATAAAGAAATATATTATTTAATTAAAGATTTTATAATTTATATTTTAAATTAAAATTCTTTTTAATTTTTTATATTATATATAAGATTATTATAATTAAAAGAAATATTATAAGGGCTTATAAAGAACTTAATTTTATTTTTTTTAAATTAAAAAATTATACTCTTAAAGCTTAATATAAAGCTATAAAGTTTTATATCTATAAAGAAAGAAGCTAAGTTATTAATTTCTTAGGTCTTATGGACTCTAAGAATTATATTTAAGGCTAAATCTTAATTTAAATACCTTAAAAAATAAATTAAAAGGTATTAAAGTAGCTCCTTTAAGTTAATCTTTAAAACCTTAAGGTCTCTTAAGAAAAAAATAAAGATAATTATATATTAAATTACCTTATTAGTTATAAAGAATAAAGACTTTTAAGAGGTATATATTAAGTTAATATTAAAAAATAAAAAATATTAAATTATAAAGAAAAAAGTTATAATAATAATAAAAGAAAATACTTAATTAAATAAATATTAATATATAAATAATAATTAAAATATCTAAGAAAAAATATACTAAGTAGTTTTAATTAATTAAATAATTTATAGTATTTTTATTATAATTTTTATAAAAAGAATTAAGATTTTTAAGATATTTAGTTAACTAAGATACTTATTATATATATATATAATAAGCTTTATAAGAGTGCTAAAAATACTTATAATAAGCTATAAGAAATAATATTAAATAAAGCTCTTAATTATTTAATATAAATTAAATTTATAATATTTAGTTATAATATCTTTTTTTTTTTGGTTTTTTTATTTAATTATAATACTAATAAACAGATTAATTTTAATAAAAAAAGCTTTTTTTATTAAAGGCTCTTAAAAAAGATTTAAAAAAAAAATAAGATCTTATTAATAAAAAAAATAACTTCCTTAAAGAGTTAGAAAATAATGATTAATAAATAGCATAGCTTATAACTCTTATTATTAATATGAATAGCTTTTATAGTATTAAATTATAATAGCTAAAAGATATCTAGGTTTTATAATTAATAGCGACTTATATAATCCTACTAATTATAATAAATTAATAAGGATTAAGCTATAGAGGCTATAGTTTCCTTTAATTTATTATAATCCACCCTGTTATATAAAGTATATAAAATATATTTATTATACTCTCTTGTATAATAACTACCTTAGCTATTAATATAACTTAGTTATACTTACTACCTTAAGTATATTACTAGATATAACTATACCCTTATTACTTATACTATGCCTAGCACTTTCTATTAATATAAACCTAGCATAACTGGTTTATCCCTTAGGAAATATATAATTATTATATAAATAAAAGGATTAAAAAAGTTAATTAACTAGGATTAGGCTATATAGTATTAAGAAATAAGAGTTATTAGTATTATAGGTTTTAGAGGGATTAATTCCTAGAGTTAATATTAAAGTATTATTATTAAACTTAAAAAGAGTTAGCGCTAGGGCTTAGTGCTAGACTTAGTAATAAATAAAAGTTAATAGGTTTAATTAGTTAAACCTATCTAATTAAAGGCATAATATATATATCTTAGCTTATATAAATATATAGATAATTATAATTTTAATAGTAATTTTAATACTAATATATAAATATATAAATAATAATTATTTTACTAATAATCTTAATATTAAATAATAATTTTATAAGGTTTTAAAAACTAAATATTAATTTTTTTTTAAATAAATTACTATTTATAAAAAGAATATAAAAAAAATAAATATTAATTAAAAAAACATAAAAGCTTATTATTTATTTTAAGAAAATATTATAAATAAAATCTTAAAAAAAAAAGAACTTAAATTAAAGCTTAAATAAGTTTAAACTTTATTTTAATTTATTTTTAATTTTTTTTTCACTTATATATAAGTTTCTTTTTTATATATTTTAAATAATTTCTATTAAAAATAATTTGATATCTGTTTTAAATAATTAAATATAATATATATAAACATAAATAACTTATATATAATTACTTTAAGACTTTTTAATTTAGATTTTTAATTATATAAACTTATAATATTTTTATAAAATTAATATCTTAATATTTTAAATATTCTAAGTATTATAGCCTAAGAGACCTCTAGGCTATATAATAGGAAGGACCTACCTTATCCTACTAATTATGAATAGATTAAGATAGATTATACCCTATAGGTTATAATCCCCTCTAATCTATTAAGTAGGATTATAATAGCTTAGGCCCTATAAGCTATAATCTATTATTATCTATCATAATCTATTATATAATATAAAGTATATAAGATATACTTAGTATATTTTCTTATATAATAATTACCTTAGCTATTAATATTACTTAATTATACTTAATACCTTTTAATATATTACTAGGTATAACTTATATTTTTATTCAAGATAATATTAATAACCCTTTATTAATATACACTTTCTATAATTAATTTATCTCTTAAGAAATATATAATTATTATATATTAATAGCTCTTATTTAATAAATTACTTATATTACCTCAAATAATATTAAATATAATAACTACTTAGGTAATACTTACAAATAACTATTAGTAAATCTTACTTATTAATTACTTACCTATTATATTTACCTTAGCTACTTTAATAAATAAATAAATAAATAATATAAATAACTTAAATAATAAAGAAAATAAATAATTCTAAGCCTAGATTATTATTATAAGTATTAAAATAAATAAACTTTCTAAACTTATTAAGAAAATAAATAAGTCTTAGTATACTTAGAATATATAATATCTAAATAATATCTAAGATATTAATAATATAGCTATAATAGCTATAAGAGATATAAATATAAGAGAAATTTTAAAGCTAAACCGCTTAGAGATATTTAATAAAACTACCTATAAGCTATTAATATTTTTTTATATAGCTATAGACTTTTATAATATATTATTTAACTTAATTTACCTTAATATCTAATAAAATCTAATATATTATAAAAAGACTTAAGAATTATATTATAATATAATTTAAATTAATTATAAAGAAGTACTTTATTACTTTATTTATTAAACTCTTATTATATATTAATAACCTTTATTAAATCTATAAGCTTTTTAAAATACTACTTAAATAAGTCTTTAATATTATAAAGAAAAATTAATAAGCTAAAAAAGTAATTAAGAGTCTTTAATAAACCTAATTAGCCTTAAAATATAAAATAAAATATCTTTAACTCGCCTTAAAACTTAATTAAAATTAATAACCCTTAATATCTTTTTTGTTTAATAAGCTTAAAAATATAATCTAAGTAAAACTTTATAAATAAAATTAGCTTAATAACCTTATTAATTATATTAATAAAGTAATATAAATTAATAATTAATAGTTTTAATAAAAGAAATTATAAAATCTTAAGTTTAATAATAATAAGGCTAATAATTTATAATTTAATATTAACTAAAGTAAAAAAAAAATAAATAATACCTCTTATAATATTAAAGCTAGCCTTATAATACTTAGAGCTATATAAAAAAATAGATAAGATTATTATAATCTTAAATATTATTATTATTATAAGATAAATAATATTAAGAAGGTTTATTATAAAAAATAATAAGATATTAAGGAAAGATATTATTAACTTAATTAATAATAATCTCTCCCTAAAGATAAGAAATATATAAATATAGCTTATTAAGCCTAATAAGAAGATAATAAACTATAAACCATAACTTAATTAATTAAACTTTTTATAATATTATAAAGTAAATATAATATATTTATAAGATAAGGCTAAGATAAATATAAATAAGTATTAAATAAAAGAGTAGCTTATAATTAAGTAAAATAATTTAATAAGTAATTAAAAAGAACCTAAGATAAATAATAATAATTACTTTTAAAATTAATAAGGTAAATAAATTCTATATTAAATATTATAAATAAATAAATATTTATTATTATAATTATTAAGAAATTTACATAAAAAGAAGTAATATTAATAAGATAAAAGTAATAAATACCCTTAATATTAGCTAAATAAGTAGACTTTAAAAGGCTATTATAAAAGGCTTTAATTATAAGAAGTAGACTATTAGATATAATAAATAATTATTATTATTATTTATTATATATAAAAGGGACTATTAATAAGATAACCTTATAAGATATAATTATACCTTATGCTTATAATATTAATTTAAGGTATTATAAGAATATAATAAAATATATAAAGAATAAAAATAAAAATATTATAATAAACCTAAATATATAGATTAAAATATAAATATAAATAATACTAATATTAAAATAACCTATAGGAAAGGTGTATCTAGACTATATAGGAATATATAAATATAATATATAAATAAGGAATTTATATTTAAGCTTATTATAAGGAATTAATAAAAAACCTATAATATTAAGAAATACTATTTAACCTATATGATAATATAAAGAGATATTTAATATATAAAAAATACCTTAGTATTTTATAAATTTCTTATTAATATTATTAATATAAAAAATATAAAAAAATAAAAATAAAAATACTTTTTTATTACTTTATTAGCTTAGCCTAATAATAAACCTTATATATAATATAAGATAAAAGACTATTAAGTTTTTTATTAATATAATACTATTAGTATTATATATATATAATACTATAAAGACTTATACTAAGCTATTTAGAGATATAAATAAACTATCTATAAAGTTAAAGACTAATAGAGGTAAGTTAAGTAAGAAAAATAAAAAAAAATAAAAAACCTAAGATAAAAATAAAAATAATAATACTAAGATTAGCTATATTACTAAGATAATATATATAGCTATAAGATATATAAAACTAATAAATATAAGTATAATTATATTAACTATATATAAATATAAAACTAAAAAGCCTATTTATAAAAAGGCTATAAGTAAAGGAATAACTTATAATACTATAAAGGGCCTTATATATTACTAAAAGAGAATTAAGATAAAAATACTTTAAAATATTAATATAAATTAAGGGAAAATAGCTATATACTTTAATAAATAATTAAGCTAAATATAATCTTTCTAACCTAAGGATAATAAATAGGCTTAAGTTATTATAAAGATATAAGGTAAAGCCTTGTATAATAATTAACCTTAAAAAGAAATGATTTAATTATAATAATAAAGCTATTAATAATAAGATTAATTATTTTAAAGTTTTTATTAAAAAAAGGAATTAAGAAATCTTATTTAATATTATACCTATAAAAGGCTATAACTTAGTATTTAAATACCTATACGTATATTAATTTAACCCTTATTTTAATTAAAAGATTAATAAAGTATTTTTTTTTTAATACTAAAGTATTTTATATAATAAATAATAACTTATAAGATAATATAAGATCTTAAATTTCTAGTAAAGACGCTAGAGAAATTAAGTAAAGGTAAATATAAGATATCTCTTTACTTAAAGAGACATAGTATAAATATTATAATAAATAAAAATAATAAAATTAATAAATAATTATATATATTATATAATACTTTAATTAATTAAAGAAAGATTTAATATAAATTAAAAAAATATTAAAAGAAAATAACTTAAAAATATTTTAATATAATATTATATTTATAAAAAGCTTTTTATAAAAAAGCTTAAAATAAGTCTACTTAAATATATATATTATAACCTAGAGATTAAATCTATTAATAAGAAGTAACTTAGCTTTAATAAACTTTATTTATATAATATAATATAATTATTAATATTAAAAGAATATATTAAAGAAATATAATAAAAAGAATATATTAAAGAAAATAAATTATCTTTTAAATACTTTATTATCTTTATCTTAAAAAAAATAAAAGACTTTATTTTTATATTAATTTTAAAATACTTAATATTATTATAATTAATAATTATATATTATTACCTCTTATTAATAAATTAAAAGATAAAGTATTTAAAATAGGATATTTTATAATATTTAACCTTAAAAGAGCTTATAACTTTATATAAATTAAAGAAAAATATAAATAAAAAATTACTTTTAAAATTAAATATAAAGTATTTAAATACCTTATTATACCTTTTAGACTTATAAATATACTTATTATATTTTAATAAATAATTACTAATATATTATAAGAATATCTAGATATATTTATTATATATTACTTAAGTAATATTTTTATTTTCTTAAAAATAAAAAGAAAATATATAAAATATACCTATAAGGTATTATAAATATTATAAGATATTATTAATAAAACCTAAAAAAATTAAATTCTATACCTTATAAATAAAATTTCTAAGATATATTATCTCTTATAATAAGATATATATAAACCCTAAGAAAATCTTAATAATTAAAGATTAAAAGATATTAATTAATATTAAGGAAATATAAGTTTTTCTTAGTTTTATTAATTATTATTATAAATTCTTTAAATAATTTAGAAAAATTATAATACTATTAATTAATTTTATAAAGAAAAATAAAATATTTATATTTAAGAATGAGATATAAAAGGCCCTTTATATAATTAATGTATTTATCCTAAGTAAATTAATATTTAAAATATTTAATTTATTTTAATTAATAAAATTAAAGATAAATACCTTAGACTTTATACTAAGAGCTTTAATTAAATAATAAGATAATAAAAGACTCTTATACTTAATTATATTTTAGTCTTATAAGCTATATAAAATAAAACTTAATTACCTTACTTATATTATAAAATTCTTTATAATTATTAATATTTTTAAAGAATTTTAATATTATTTCCTTAGAAATACTTATTAAATTAAGGTATATATAAATTTTGAAAAATATTATATATTTTATAAAAACCTAAGAACTTAGTAAGTAATAATTATAATATATTAAATATTTCTTAGAATTTAATTATATTATTATCTATATTAAAGAAATCAAAAATAATAAGGCTAATATTATTAATTAATAACTTAACTTAGATATAAAAAAGATTAAAGCTAAGGAATAATTATTAAATTTATTTTAAAAACATAGCTTAAATAGAAATTTATTAAATATATAAAAAAATTAGTACCCTTATTAAAATAACTTATACTTATTAAGAAACATATATAATAAGTTATAAACTTTATTAATTATATATAAAGTTAGTAATAAAAGAAAAATAAATTTTAGATTTATAAAAAAAAACTCTTTATTCTTAATAAAGTATCTTAAAGTATTTTTAATTATTATTATTATTAAGTAATATATTATAGAAACCTAAAGAAATAACCTAAGCTATATAATAATATTATAATAATTATTAGCTATTATATAAAATATAAAAATATATATTCTATTATAAAAAACAGTATAAGTAAGTTAATTAATAGATTTAAAAATAATAAAAAAATCTAGACTTTATAAATAATTTAGAGTTATAAGAATATTATATTAAATTAATAAAGCTATTTATATAATAAAATAAAGTAATTTACTTTTAAAATAAATCTTAGAATATAATAAGTAATTCTTAGATAATAAAAAAGTAAATATATAATAAGTCCTAAATAAATTATAATATACACTTATATATAAGATATATAATTATTAGCTATATAGGTACTAAGGAATTAATAAAACCTTAAAATAAATTAAGATAATATTTATCTTTCCTTATATAAAAAAGAGTATTTTATAAATTACTAATTAATATAATCTCTATATAAAAACTAAGATATAATACTCTAAATCTTATAAAAAGCTATAATTATTCTTAGTTATATAATAACTATAAGATTTTATTATTATAGATTTTATTATAAAATTACCCCTATTAAAAAACCTAATTATTAAAAAGTTTTATAATAATATTCTTATTATTATAAATAGAGTTATAAATTTTTTTTATTTTATACCTTATAGAGAATTAATAATAATAAAAGAATTTATTAATAATTTTATATTTAATTAACTAATATAGTATTTATCCTAAAGGGCTAAGGTATTCTTAAGGCTATTTATTTATTATATTTCCTTTTAATAATTTATATAAGCTAAAGCTATAATTCTTAACTTTTTATAATATTAATTATAAGTTAACTTAGTTATATAATTAATTAATCTATCTTTAGGCTAAAAGGCTCTTTAGGATCTTTCTTAAGGATCTTTAGGGCTTTTATTACTTTTACTAAGGGGCTTAGGCTCCTTAGAGGGGTTAAGGCCTAGGTAATTTAATAAGTATTATCTTTAGTCTAAAGGTAATAAGTCTTCTTAATTTTAATCTTATTATTATAATACTATTTAATTATTTAAGTAAGTTTATATTATTTTATAGGTATAATATTATAAATATTCTTATTATATTTCTTATAAATATCTTTAATAATTTCTTTTGAAAGTAATTAATAAATAACCTAGGATTAAGCCTTAGATTTCTTTTAGTTATTATTAATTTACCTAGAGAGGTATTAATGCCTATTTAATTATTTAATAATAATATAAACATCTACTTTTAATTAAGTCTTATTAAGTATTTCTAGTTTTTCCTTAATAATCTTAGATTAATTAAAGTCCTTATTTATAAAAGACTTCTCTAGATTCTCTTAACTAATTACTTATTTAAGCCTATTTATAGCCTATTAAACCTCCTTTTTAATCTCTAGCTTAAAATATAACTTAAAAAGTACCTTTCTTTTATCTTTAAGAATATTTATAAGGTTAGCTTATTAATTAAAGACCTAGAGGTATTTAATTATATTTTTCCCTTTAAATAAAAGAAAAGGGTTAAGTAAAATAATAAAAAAAAAACTAATTAATCCTTTAATTAAGAGTTATATTAAGAGCTTAATAACCTTATTATTACTTTTAGTAGCTTTATTACCTTTTATTTTTATATTTTAGCTAATATTAAATTTATATCTATAATTAGTAAGTTTATTATCTTAGGTTATTTCTATAGTTAAAGTAATAATAATTATAATAATAAATATTTAATTAGATAGCTTCTAGGGGCTTAAATCCCTTATATTTAAACCTTTATATTAAAGGGAATAAAAGAGGTTTATAATAAATATTACTTTAAATATTATACAGATAAAAATATAAGTAATTAGGGCCTTACTCCTTATAGCTACCTAGGCTAAGATTTTAATAATTAAGACTTTTTATTATTACTTTATTAAGACTCTCTCTAATAGCTTAAATAAGGCTAAATTCTTAGTCTTATTAAGAAATAATATTTCTTATATAAGCTATAAGTTAATAATACCTCCTTTCTCTATATTTATAATAGGTAAGTTCTTTTATCTCTTAATATTTGCCTTTTATAAGGTATAAAAAGAGTCTATCTTAATTATAATTTTTAAGGAGAAATTTAATTAAATAATTCTATATACCTAGGGGTTAAAGGAGAGTAGGGTTTATTTATAGCTAGCCTTCCTTGCGGCTAGGTAACTTTTAGGGTCTATTTAATTCCTATTCTTACTCTCTTATAATAATTCCTAATATCTTATATTTTTTTAGCCTAATAATAATAATTATATTTATAGTTTATTAATTAATAATGTAGAAATATACTTTTTTATCTAATTAATTAGGTTATTTTTTTATAATATATCTTAGTAATTATAAATATAAGAATATTAAAAGACTCTTATATAGGGGCATTAGATTTATTAGAAAAATAAAATATATTAACTATATGGGCTAAATTTTTTAAAATATTTTTTTTTAATAACTTTTTTAAAGAGGGATTTAATATATTTTTTTATAATCTTAATATTATATAAAATAATAAGAGTAACTAATTAATTAATAATAATAATAATTATATTAAAAAAAAAGCTTAAAGCTTTTTTTTCTTAACCTAACTAATAAAGAAAATAATAATGGCTAGAGGCAGCTACTTCTAGCCCTTTTTCTATATATAAGAAATTACCTAATAGCCCAAAATGGCTTAGCACCCATTTCCCCTAACTTACTAATTATAAGCTAATTTATATAAGCAATACTAGACTATATGTTACTAAAGATAATTAGAATTAATAGTTATAATAAAAAGAAAAAGAATAATAAGTTAAGAAAAAAGCTATAAAAAATAAGATAATATATATATAAAGATAGGTTATAAGGGTATAAGGAGTTATTTATAAGAGTATCTAAAAGCTAAAGGTTAAGAATATTTATTTAGCTTCCTCTTATATTACTTAGAAAAGACTTAAAGGCTAGCCATAGAGAGAGTAATAGACTAAGACTAATAGATATCTCTATCTCTCGTCCGCGAAGTAAATAAGCAAGAAATACGCGCTATATTACGAGATAAGGGAAGACTAGGGACTTCTTCCTTACTAGAAACCTCCTATTATAATGCCCCTCGACTACGACGACGAGGTTATATAAGAAGCAGTAGATTTACTTACCGACGAGGAATAAATATAGCACGAGGGAAAGAAAGTTCTATCTCTTAAGTCTAATAGGTTAGAAATCATTAATGACAAAAAAGAGATAAATATAAATAACAATAATAATAATATATTTATTAAAGATATTATTAAAGTCTATTAAATGCCTTTTTAAGTGCCTAAAGAGAAAGAAAGCTTATAGGGGTTATTTAATAGTTTATTAATTTTCATCGCATATATAAATAGCTTTATTTTTAACTTATAGTAATATATACTTTTAAATATAATAAAGTAACTTCTATTCCTACTATAATTAGCTATAAAGATAAATACCCTTTTTCCCCAATCAAGAGCCCCTTTCCTTAATCAAGCGCCCCCCCGTGCTTAGTCTTCCGAGCACCACGGAGTTGCAGAAGACCAAGTCACGGGAATAGGCCGGACTATAGGCCCCCTCAAGTAATAGCAGCTGTCAGACAACTGGCTCCACAGGGATCATTGATAACACCAGTCAATTGATAAGAAGTATCTAAAGAACACAAGAAATTAAACAGCCATGTGTTCGGGCAGAGCTATTTAAGCTCATATCGTTAGGATTGGAATCCTTAATGCGACAAGTTAGATGTGAAACCGGATGCACGACGGTGATATGCGACACAGCGACATGACTATTATTGCCCCACCTCCCGGCGACGGCCAAGCACAAGTATCCCATGCTCTGTTTAACCCTGAGCTCCCTATGGCGATAGCGACGATAACACCCTATACGACGTTTACGACATAGCCAGAGAACTACTTCAGTAGATATCCTAAGCCGCATAGCAATCGCGGAATTAATAAACCTTATTAAGAATTACGGCAGTCACGAATCTTCTTAGCCGACTATTTCATAGCCGCGGCACCCAGCGGTTATTCACCCTAATAATCCCAAGCCCCGATATGCTTAAGAGAGAGTATCTACGCTAGTAGTTAAATTTAAATAACGCTAATAATTATATAAGAAGCACGGCCCGCTTTTAGTCTGCCTTAGATTTAGCCTAAGAGTAAGCTAAATATAATATTCTATTAGCTCTTAAATTAGCTAAGCATCGCGAGAGATATGGTCTATACTAAGTTACTATAGGTATCCTAGATCTATTACTATCGCACTTATTACCTTCGCTATCGTCGCCGCTAATCTAAGAGCAAGGGGAATATAAAGAATAAAATAGCTTCTCTAACGCAGGGTCTAATAATTAAAGCGCACCTATACTTATCCCTAACCCGCCAATCCCTAGCCCTATAACTTCATCGATCAATACACTTTAATCCCAGGTCAACAACTTTATAAATAAAAATAGATTTAGCGTTATTAAGCACAACAGCTCTAGCACTCGAGTGCAAAAGACCTAATACATAATTCAATACGAGCAGTACAGCAAGCCTCGGCAATCTAGGGGTATAGGCCTTCGCCAAAAATAGTCCCGCACATATAGTTACAAGTAAAAAGTCATTACAGAGGCACCAAAACAGAACAGCGATATATAGACTCTGCGGGAGTTTACTAATCTTTAGCATAGCCACTACTACGACGACTATAGCATAAGTCTCTCGGCCTATATATAATATACCGCCTATATAATATTATAAACCCTCTTAGCAATTAAATAACATTCTACTCTAAAAAATAATAAGCTAATAGTAATCTAAGCAAACTAAGTAAAATTACCTTTATACTTCTAGGCGAATACCTAGATATTTATGCCTTATAGATAGGTAATAATATTTATTAAGAGGGCAATAATTCTAAGAACTATAAGCTTTCCTAAGATATTAGCTATCTATTCCTAGCGCCTATTACGCAGATATTAATCTATGTGAGATAATTGCTATGCGATCATATGAGATTCCTAGGCTTATTAGCATAACCTTATTCTTATACTATAGGAGCAAGCATATATAGAACTTACTTTTCATAATTACAAAGGTTAATAGTCATAGTAACTATATAATCCTAGATATCGCCGAGGTATAGGCTAATCTTAGACCGCGGCGAGACCTTATATCGCTTATTGCACCGCTTTATAACCCCCTTAATAACATCCGCTTTATTTCCTAGCAATTAATATAAGGCCACCACATTCTTCTAACAATTACCCACTCGCCTAAGCATATCACTATTAGGATCAAAGGTGGTAAATGCATCGTTAGGTTTAGAAATATCTTCCCTTAGCCCCTTAGGGTTAGGGTTAAGTTTCTATCCACTTAAGGATCCCATTCTTCTCTATCAGTAGCATATCTCGCCTGGATTACTTATGTTTTCTTCTTCTATACTAGCAAAGAGGGCAACTAATTAGTTAAGATAGTACTTAAAGCTTATACCTATATCTTTGCCCTAGGCACTTACTTCGCCCTACTTAAGGCTTATAATAATAGTACTAGTATAGTATTATCTTTCCCTCTTTAGCCCCCCTGGCATTAATAACACATGCAGTAACACTAACCTTTCTCTTCCCCTAAAGATATAATTACTAACGCTTAGGCTACTAGAATTTCCTCGCGCTCTATTACCTATAGAGGTACTATAGTCCTCTATATTATTTTTAAATTCCTTAGTGCCCTAGCTATTAATACCTAAATCGCCTTAATTATAAAGATTAATATTATCCCTATTAAAGTCTTTAAAGGTAACGCTAATATCTAGCTTCTCGTCTTTACCTATACATTTATTAATACCTCTATATAGGTTATATAATATACTTAAAATAATACCTATATCTCTTTAACCTATTTATTTATTTCTTTCATCGCTAAAATTAATATTATTATTACTAGTAGTAATTAGGTTGCATAAGGATAAAATAAAGGCTAAGGTTTTAATACTATCTTTACTAGTATTAATATAGCTCCTACTATCTCTAGCTATTTTATTACTATTATTTTTATACTTATTAAGTTTATTATTTATATTTATAAAAACCTTATTCCCTAGGTTATCTAAACCTTTCTTTTTTTTCCTTAATTACTAGTATTATTTATATACTCTCTATTATCTATAAAGGCTTTCCTAAGCTTATACTTAATAATAAGCCCGCCTAATATATTACCTTTATTACCCTAGGTATTAATTAGAGCCTTTTTTTCTTTTTTACCTACTTTTTTATTCCCTTTATCTATAGTATTATTATTAAATATAATAATACTCTCTAATAATAAAATACCTAGTAAGGTCTCTTATTATTTAAGCGCCTTACTCCTCCTAAGGGTAAGTATACCTATATTCTTAATTATACTATCATTTAGCATAATACTAAGGATAAGGACTTTAATCGCAAGGCTAAGGCTAAGTTTAACCTAAAATCTAAGGTTACTAGACATAATAAGATCTCTCTTGCTTTTATGACTACTAATAAAAGTAATATTAAAAAAAAAAAAACTTAACCTCACTAAGTATAACTAATAAGGCTATAAGCTTCTCCTAAAGTAAGCTAAGAAGTATTATTATATTAAGCTCTATAAAAAAGAAAGTCCTTTTAGCTAAGCTATATAATACCTCTATGCTAACCCTATTAGTATTAGCTCTACCTATAAGACTTAGAACCTAATTACGGCTATTAAGTAAATTCCTATAATAATTATTATTACTTATTTTTATTATAACAATTATATATATTCCTAAGGGATAAACTAGTTATACTAGGTTTATATTAGTAGGAAGATTAGTCGCGCTATACTTAAATAATAGGCATTATTATATCTAGTAATATACTTAAAGGTATTAAGTATAACTAAGTTATATTAACAACTAAGATAATTATTATATAAAAGAGTATAATAAATATATTTTATATACTTAGGGTAGCTTATAATTATAAGTTATATCTTATAGTAAGTTATGAGTCTTCTTATAAGTCTAAGTTAGGCTTATAATATATACTATAAGTTATTAGTCTTAATTAATTATCCTTAATAGAGATATATATAATTAGATTCTATGCTATAATATAATATTCTCTCTCTATTAGTTCTTATCCTTAAGACTATTTCTTCTAGCTATCCTTTCTAAGTATATAACTTATATTTATAAATATACTATTGTTTAATATAATACTAGAATCTAAAGTAATATATAATTATAAAGTATAAGCCTTATTTATTAAAAATATTAGGTTTCTTATTATACCTTATAGCTACTATAAACTATACTAATTAAAATGTTAGGCTAAGGAAGGGTATAAGTATTATACCTAGTATACTTATCGGGGTTACTAATATAATACCTATGAGGTTACTTTCCTTAATAATAAATTTATTTCTTAATATAATAATAATTACTTATATTAAATATCTATTAATAGCTAATTATCTTACTTAAAAGAAGTATTAATTAAAAGAAAAAAAAGAGGTTATAGAATTAGAGTTAATTACCCTATAGTAATAGGTAAATAAGTAATTAAGTGATTTAATATATTTTTATTATTAGAAAATATAATTAATTAAGTAAGGTAAAGAAATACTTTATTATAATATTAAGAGTTTAAATAAATTAAACGTAATAAAAAATATAAAGTCTTTTATAGTAATTAAGATATAGTTAATTAGCACTATAGATATTATTAATTAAGGTAAACTCTTTAATTCTTTTATTATTAATAAAAGCTCTTTAGGAATTATTATATATTAATAAGGTATTCTAAGGGTTTCTAACTATTTTCTAAATCTAAGTAGTCTTTTTATTTAATATAATATATTATTTTATTATTAATTATATTTATATTAAAAATAGCTTTTATAATATATTTTTTTAATTTATTAATTTCTATTTCTAATTTATTTCTTATTTTAATTTAAATAATATTTCTATTAATTTAAATAAAGAAATATAAAGAATTAAATAAAACTTAACCTTAGGTAATAAGTTTAATTTATAATTATATTTAAAGCTTTTTTATTTAATTTTATATAATTTAATATATTTATAATTAAGTTTTTTATTTTATTAGTTTATATTAATATTTTTTATTATAAGGTAAATTATATCTCCTTCTAAGAAGATTAATTACTTAATCTTTTTGTTATTAATATAATTTACTATTTTATTATTAATAAATTTAAGTTTTATTTTTATTTCTTTATATAAATTTTATAATTAAATACTTATAAAAATTACTTTAAGGTTAATAATTATATCTCTTATTTATTTATAAATATTTAAGGTAAATCTAAAATTAATATAAGCTAATATAATTTTTATACTTTTATTTATAGCTATATTATATGCTAATTATATAGCTAATAGCTTTTTAACTTAATTAATTTATTTATAATTAATATAATACTAAAGGTATTATTTTAGTATCTAGTTTATATATTTAATTTATTTATTTATCTCCTTATAGTATATAATAAAGAATTTATAATTAATTCTTAAGTATCTTATAAGGCTTTATTAGAATTTTAAAGTAAATAATAGTCCTTAATTTATATTAATTTTAAGTAATATACTACATATTTTAGTGATATAAAAATAGAAAAAATAAGTAAATTCTTTAGCTATTATTAATTCTCTATAAGGTATAAAATAAGAAAATTTTATAAGTCTATTTATAATAATAAAAATATTATTATAGAAATTTCTAATAATTAGTTTTTTTAATAGGTATAATTTTATAATAAAGTCTATAATAATAAAAGCCTATAATTATTATATAACTATAAGTAATTATAATTTCTTATAAGGCTTATAGTATTATATCTTAGTTTTTATATAAAAGTTATATTAATTAATAACTATTAAGATAGTCTTTTTTATTCTAGGAAATATAAATATTATCTTAACTTACTCTAAGGTTTTATTAATTCCTTAATATCTATATAATAAGTAGTTATATATTTTATATATAAATTTATAGCATAGTTTATTTAAGACTTATTATTTATTAGTTTTTTTATTATCTAAGGGTAACTTATTATATTATTAGATTTACTTTAAGAGTAAATTTCTTTATTTTATTATATAAGTAATTATATTAATTTAGCAAGGTATTCTTATAATTCTTTACTATTTATAGATTAATAGTTCTTATATTAATAATTAGGCTTTTTTATAATATTTTTTATATTAATATATCCTCCCTTATAACCTATTCTTAAGGTTATAATTATTATAATACTATTATATAGTTTATATTATTTCTTTTAGAGTACTATAGTATATAACTTAGTAATAATACTACTAAAAATAACTTAAAGTACTTTATTAGGGATAAAGATCTTTTCTTAAAAAATCTAAACTTTATTACTTTATTATTAATATACTAATATATATTTAATAAAATCTATAATATATATAATAAGCGAGTATCATAGATAAGCGAGTGTCATAAAAATCCCTCACCTTATATCTTCTTTATTTAATTAATTAATTCTTAACCACTAAGTATGTCAGGGCCTAATACTAAGGCTAGAATCCTTCTAGCTCTTTAAACCCTCTAAAATAACCTAAAACTAAGTATCTGATGCGCCGCAATGATATATATAGTTTACTATTATACTTTATATCGCCGGTAATAAGGCATTTAGTCTCGATGTAATATTATCTCTAATTTATATAAGCTATCTAATTTAGAAGAAGATATCTTTATTTATTTTATTCTTAACCTAGATTCGCGAGGATTCCCCTTATAGCTATATAGTATGAAAGAAATAGCTAATTAATTACTTACTAATTGCGATGCGCTATTAATTAGCACGTATTAGGCTTATAACTTCATTAAGTAATACTTAGACCTTAAGATATATTTCTTTTATAAATATAATTACTAGAGAGCTAAATATAAAGACCTAGCTATTATCTACGATTAATTTTAGCTTATAGTAAATATAATCGCGAAGTATAATATCTAATTAAATAATATCTATAACTTTAATAAGACTAGCTTTCTTATAGGCATAATTACGAGCAGAATAGTTATTATAGGTATAGAAAGGCATTTAAAGCTAAAATTAATATAGCCTAGAAACTAGGAATAGATTATAATTATTTAAGTAATTAATATAGAAGGCTAAGTAATTTAATTATTTATTATTAGTATAGGCTAATATTACCTCGCTAATTAATACTAAGAAAGTAACCTCTTAGGCGATTAGGCTATTATAATAACCTAAAATAGCTAAACTAATAATAAGATTAATCTTAAGTAATTTAAGTATTTTAATTAGTATATAGCTAATTAATTAATTAGTTTTTATTATCTCTTAATTCTTAATAATTATAAAAGTTATTACTTTATTAAATTTAAGAGATATTATAAGGAGAAGAAGATTATCTAGCTTTATATATTACTTTATTTATTTTATTTATTCTAGCCCCTTAATATTAGATACTTTAGCGTGCTAAAGCGAGCTTATAGTTAAGAAATAGAGCAATTAATTAGATGCTCTATAACCTATGTTTTAAAGACTAAGTTCTTTCTAGCCTTCTATACTATATATAAGGCTATTATAATAGAAAGAAATATTAAGGGGGCTTTTAAAGAAGTTAGCTTTATTCCTCTTGACCTAGAAACTATGGTCTTAAAGCTTAATATTTAGCTATAGATACTAATACTAGTTAAGGAGGTAATTAAATTATTAACCCTTTAGGCTTTAAAGACCCTAAAGATTATACTTAAGGCCTAATCTTAGTCTAAATACCTTAAAAAATAGATTAAAAGGTATTAAAGTAGCTCTCTAGAGTTAATTCTTAAAGTATTAAAGTATCTTATAAAGGGAATAAAGGTAATTATATATAAGATAGCTCTTATAAGGGTAAAGGTCTAAGACCTTTAATAGGCAAATAAGATATTAAGCTAGCGCTAGAGGGTAAAAAGGACTTAATTATAAAAAAGAGGGGTAATAATAATAGAGGAAGGAAAGTAAGTAATTAATTAAATAGATATAGATGCATAGGTAATAGCTAAATTATTAAGGAGTAATAATCGAGGGAGGTTAATTAGACTAGGTATTTAGCGCTATAGTATTTACAGTAAGCCCGGGTATAATATAAGGACCTATTAGGTAGTAATTAAGATATCTAGGGAAGAATATAATAAATAGTTTTAATTAATTAAATGATTTATGGTATTTTTATTATAATATTCCTAAGGAGGGTTAGGATTTTTGTGATACTTACTTATTTATAATACTTACTTATTATATATATTAATTAGTTATTTATATTTTTAGATAAGTATAAAGTATTTTAATAATAATCTTAGTTTTTATATTTATTTAATAAATTTCTATTTAAGATATCCTTTTAGGTTAAAATATATTAATTATTTTTTAACTTTAATCTTAATAATATCTAGGTTAGATTATTAATTAATAATCTTACCCTTATTCTTTTTTATTTTTTTTATATAAATAATAATATAATTAAATTCTAAGAGGTATTTAATATATTATAATTATTATTTACTAAGTTCTTAGGTTTTTATAAAATAAGT
>RZGL01000062.1:115980-250607 GCA_027886155.1 Fusarium paranaense
TATAATTAAATTCTAAGAGGTATTTAATATATTATAATTATTATTTACTAAGTTCTTAGGTTTTTATAAAATAAGTAATATTTTTATAGTTTATATATATTATAATCTAATATTTACTTTTAAAAAGATAATATTAAAACTCTTTAAAGCTATTAATTATTATAAAGAATTCTTTATTATAAATAAAAGAATTAAGTTTTACTTTATATAACTTATAAGAGTAAAATATAATTAAGTATAGAAGTCCTTTATTATCTTATTATTTAATCTAAGCGCCTAATATAAAATCTAAAGTATTTATCTTAAGTTTAGTTTATTAAGATAAGTTAAATATCTTAAGTATTAGTTTACTTAGGATAAGCTCCTTAATTATATTAAAAGCTTTTTTTATCTTATTCTTAAATATAAATAAATTTTCTTTTTATAAAGTTAATTAATAATATAATAATCTTTTTAAATTTCCTTAAGAACTTATAATAATAATTAATAAAACTAAAGAGAAATTTTATTTTTTAATATTTATTAAATCTTTTTATTTTTTAATTATTAATACTTTCTTAAAGTATATATATTTCTTATTATAAGAAATAATAAATTTAAAAGATTCTACTTCTAAGGTATAAAACTTATTTTTCTTAGGTTTTACTAATAAGTTAGTATTTTATAATATTTATAATACTTTATAAATATATTTTATATATTTCTTTTTTATTTTATAAAAAATTAAGATATTATCTAAGTAATATATAATAAATATATTTAGATATTTTTATAATATATTATTAATTATTTATTAAAATATAATAACTATATTTATAGGTCTAAAAGCCATAATAAGGTATTTAAATAATTTATACTTAATATAAAAAGTAGCTGTTTATTTATATTCTTTTTTAATTTAAATAAAATTATAAATTCCTTTAAGATTAAGTATTATAAAGTATTATATTTTAAAAAGTTAATTTTTTAATCTATTAATAAGGGATAATAATATATAATAATTAATTATATTAATATTAAGTATTTTAAAATTAATATAAAGGTAAAGCTTTTTATTTATTTTTAAAATAAATATAATAAGGTATTTAATAAATAATTTATTTTCTTTAATATATCTTTCTTATAGTATTTCTATAATATATTCCTTTAATATTAATAATTATATTATATTAAGTAAATAGAATTTATTAAAGCTAGGCTATTTTTTATTAATAAATTTAATATCTAAGTTATAATATATATATTTAGGTAAACTTATTTTAAGTTCTTTTATAAAGAGCTTCTTATAGATATAATACTATAATAAGATATTTTTATATTAGTTTCTACTTAATATCTTCTTAATTTACTTAAGGTTTTCTTTTAATTTATAAAACTATTATATATTATATATAATTATTTTTTATTATTTTTATTTTTATTTATTTTAGTATTTATATTATATTCTTTTAGGTAAAGAAATATTTTATATTTACTTTTATCTTACTTTTCTAATATTTTTAATAAAACTTTAAAATCTTATATTATCTCTTAAGTTATTATTTATTATTAAAAATATCTTATCCTTAAAAGAAAATACTTAGCTAATTTTCTAATTAAAATATAAATTAAATTAATATAATTATAAATACCTAAGTACTAAGTTATAACCTTTTATAGGTATAATATTAAATAAGATTCCTTAATTTTTTCTTTTAATAAAAACTTTAAGGTAATTAATCTTATTATTAATAACTTTATTATTATAATTAAATTATTTTTCTTTAAGGTTAATTATTATATAGGGCTTTACCTTATATTTTTATTATATCTTAAGCCTCTTTATTATCCTTAGCTTAAAAGGTTTTATTTAGCTCTATTATTTACTAAAATATATAATTATTTCCCCTTAATTTATATTAATATTTTAAAATATCTTAGGTTAATACTTCTTTTTATAATATATAAGGCCTTTTATAATAATATAAGCTATTCTTTTATTTATAGCCCTTTTATAGGTAGGTTTCTTAGTTTTTTAATAATATATAGCTAATATAATTATATTTATATTTATTATTATTATATACTTTATAGTTATATATATTATCCTAGCTATATAACTAATCTTAATATTATTATTTTTATTTTTATTTTAGGTCTTCTTTATTATTTAACTAAGTTACTAATTATTAGTCTTTTAGTTTTTTTTATTTTTCCTAGCTAACTTATTTTTATTAGTCTTTGACCTTATAATTAATCTACTTATATTTCTAGATAGCTTAATATAAGCCTTTATAATATTATATATATATAATACTAATAATATTATACTAATAAAATACCTAATAGCTTTTTATTTTATATTATATATAAGATTTATTATTAGGTTAAGCTAATAAGGCAATAAGAAAATAGTTTTATTTTAATTTTTCTTTTTAATATTTTTTATATTAATAATATAAATAAGATATCTATAAGATATTAAGATATTTCTTATATATTAGGTATATTTATATAATATTTTATAAATTAAAAAGTATTTCTTAATATTGTGGGTTTTTAGCTAATTCCTTATAATAGGCCTTAATATATATTTCTTATTTATAGGTAATATCTATATATTCTTATGCTATTTAGATATAGCTTTCTTATAGGCTATTCTAATATTAATTATTATTTTTATTATATAACTATAAGTAGTTTTTCTTTATTTATAGTTTTTTATTACTTTTTTAGCGCCTCTATTACTAAGAGTATTCCTTATATAATTCTCTCTATAGTTTTTTAATATTATATTTAAACTTAGTTTAATTAATACTTCTATTATTTTCTTTTATACTTTAATCTATATATCTTAATAGCTTATTATATCTTTTTATTATCTATTATTTATTAATTTTATTATATTTCTATAATACCTTAATCTAATATTAGGGGCATAGGGTATAATTAGCTTATATAGGGTTATCTAATTAGTAATCCTTATAATAAATTATAATAAATATCTAAAATTATTTATTTTTATTATATCTTATAATCTATTTCTTATAATTAAAGCCTTCTATAATAGCTTCTTAGAAGTTAGCTTATTTATCTACCTTTAGTAATACTATTATTTTTCCCTTTTATTTAAGCCTCTTAGTAACTATAATAATAATTCTTTTATTATTTATTATATCTAATATAGGGCTTTCTTATTTTATTAGTTCTAAGAGTAATTACTACTATAAGTCTTAGGTTTCTTTTAGTTACCTCTTAGGGCGTCCTACTTAGCTATAGGCTATTCCCTTATCTAATTCTTATTTATACTTATCTTAGTCTCTCCTTATTAATATATTATATCTACTTTATAATATTATAATAAGTTTAATTATTTAAATTATAGTTTAGAGTTTTTTATCTTTCTATTAGACTTATTATATTATATTTATATATTTCTTACCTTTTAAAAGAGATTATTATTAGTTTGATTAATAATATCTCTTCTTAATATTATATTATTTCTTATAATAAACTTTTTTAATATAATTTATTTTATAATAATACTAATACTTAAGGCTATAATAATCCTATTTACTTTTTTATAAAGCTCTAAATACTATAAGGCTAGCTTTAATATTATAAGAGATATTATTATTTCTTTTCTTACCTTAGTTAATATTAAACTATAAGTTATTAGTTTTATTATTATTAAACTTAAGGTTTTATAATTTCTTTTATTAAAACTACTAATTATTAATCTTAATTATCTTATTAATATAATTAATAAGATTATTAAATTAGTTTTCTTTATAAAGTTTAGCTTATATTTCTTTTTTAAGTTTATTAAAAAAAATACTATTTAAGGTTTTTAATCTTAATTAAGCTTTAAAATAAATTAAAGATATTTTATTTTATATTTAAAGACTAATTAGGTTTATTAAAAGACTTTAATTTCTTTTTTAGCTTATACTTTTTTATTAATTATCCTAAATACTTATTAAAATATAGCCTTAAAAGTTTTAAAGCTAAAATAAAAGTTAATAATTTTAAGTAAGAGTTTAATAAATAAAATAATAAGATATTTTTTTATAATAAGTATAAATTAAGCTATAATATACTTAATAAGTCGCCCTATAATATATTAGACCTTATTAGATATTAAGTTAAATTATATTAGGGAATTAGTTATAAAGGCATATAGCTATATAAGGAATATAAGTAACTTATAAGTAATCCTATTAAATTTCTCTAAGGGGTTTAGCTTTAAGATTTCTCTTGTATTTTTGCCCTTTATAGTAGTAATCATTATATTATTAATTTCTTAGATATTATTTATATATTAGGTATTTTATACTTATTATATTTTATTTATTTTTTTAATAAGGTTATAAAGCTTATTTATTTTAATACTTATAATAGTAATTTAAGCTTAGAGCTATTTAATTTCTTTATTAGTTAAACTTTTTATATTATTTATATTTTTATCTTAATTAGCTAGAATAAGTATAGGTAAATAATTAATAAGTAAGACTTACTAGTAGTTATTTATAAGAATTACCTAAGTAGCTATTATATTTAATATTATTTAAAGTTATATAAGTAATCTACTAAATAAGAGCTATTAATATATAATAATTATATATATTCCTAAGGCATAAATTAGTTATATGAGGTTTATATTAGTAAGTAGATTAATTGCGCTATACTAAAATAATAAGAGTTATTATATCTTATAATATACTTAAAGGTATTAAATATAACTAAATTATATTAATAGCTAAGATAGCTACTATATAAGAAAGTATAATAAATATATTTTATATACTTAGGGTAGCTTATAATTATAAGTCGCATCTTATAGTAAGTTATAAGTCTTCCTATAAGTCTAGGTCAGGCTTATAGTATATACTATAAGTTATTAGTCCTAATTAGGTATCCTTAGTAGAGATATATATAACTGGATTCTATGCTATAATATTTATAATACTTATTATAATATATATATTACTTAAGTTAATATTAAAGGTACTTCTAAGGGTAAGTATATAAAGTATATTTACTCTTATGCCCCTAAGTATACTAATAAGATTAAATACTTTTATTCTTTTATTTAAATTATTATTATTTATATTACTTCTTTTACCTATAGCGCTAATAATATTAGTAATATTATTAGTATCTAAGCTAATATATATATTACTTAGTTTATTAGTAAGCCTACTAGGGAGAAAATAATTATCTTTATGTTATAGATTAATATTATTACTATTATTATTTATATTAATATATATAATAAGCAAGCGCCGCAGTTAAATAAGCGCCGCACTTTTCTTAACCTCTCTTATAGAAATCGCAATAAAAATACTATAAATTATTTAATTAATTAAAACTACTCGCTATACTTTTCCCTAGAAGTCTTAATTACTACCTAATAGGTTCTTATATTATAGCCGGGCTAGCTATAGATACTATAACGCTAAATACTTAGTCGTATTAACCTTCCTTAATTACTACTCCGCGATGATTTAGCTATTACCTGCGTATTAGTATCTATTTAATTAATTACTTGCCTTCCTTTCTCTATTATTATAATCCCTCTTTTTCATAGCTAGGTCCTTTTTGCCCTCTAGCGCCGGCTAAGTATCTTATTTGCTTCTCGAAGGTCTTTATTCTTAGTAGCTAATAAGGTAACTTAATATATAACTACTTTTATTCCTTTCTTAAGAGATCTTAGGGCTTTAAGAATTAACTCTAATAAGCTATTTTAATACCTTTTAATTTATCTCTTAAGGTATTTAGACTAAGATTAGGCCTTAAGTATAATCTTTAGGGTCCTTAACGCCTAAGTAGTTAATTAATTAAATACCTCCTTAACCAGCGTTAGCATCTATAGCTATATATTAAGCTTTAAGATTATACTTTCTAGATTAAGAGGAATAAGTCTAGCCCCTTTGAATAATACCTTAATATTTTTTTTAGTTATAATAGCCTTATATATTATATAGAAAGCTAAAAAGAACTTAGTCTTTAAAACATAGGTTATAAAGTATCTAATTAGATATTTTATTTCTCGACTATAAGCTCGCTTTAATATACTAAAGTACCTAATATTAAGGGGCTAGAATAGATAAGATAAATAAGGTAGTATATAAAGCTAGATAATCTTCTTTTTCTTATAATATTTCTTAAATTTAATAGAGTAATAACTTTTATAGCTATTAAGGATTAAGAGATAATAAGAATTAATTAATTAATTAGTTATATATTAATTAAAATACTTAAGTTACTTTAGATTAGTCTTATTATTAGTCTAGCCATTTTAGGTTATTATAATAGCCTAATCGCCTAAGAGGTTACTTTCCTAGTACTAATTAGCGAGGTAATATTAGCCTATATCGATAATAAATAGCTAGATCGCCTAGCCTTCTATATTAATTACTTAAATAATTATAATCTATTCCTAGTTTCTAGGCTATATTAATTTCAGCTTTAAATACCTTTCTAAGCCTATAATAACTATTCTACTTATAATTATGCCTATAAGGAAGCTAATCTTATTAAAGTTATAGATATTATCTAATTAGATACTATACTTCGCGATTATATTTACTATAAGCTAAAACTAATCGCAGATAATAATTAGATCTTTATACTTAGCTCTTTAGTAATTATATTTCCGAAAAAAATATATCTTAAGCTCTAAGTATCGCTTAATAAAGTTTAAAGCCTAATATATACTAACTAATAATACTTCGCGGTTAATAAGTAATTAATTAGTTATTTCTTTTATACTATAGAGCCAGGGGGGGAATCCTCGTGAATCTAGGTTGAGAATAAAGTAAATAAGGATCTATTCCTCTAGATTAGATAGCCGACGTGATTTCTAGATAGTATCGCGTTGAGACTAGATGCCTTGCTGGCGGCGATATAGTCGTCGCTTATTGACTATATAGGTCCTTGCGGCGCGTTGGATGCTTAGGTTTAGGTTATTTTGAAGGGCCTAAAGGGCAAGAAGGGTTCTAGCTTTAAGAGTAATAGCTAATATCTTGGGTTATTAAGAATTAATTGATTAAATGAAAAGTTAGGTATAGGAGGGAAAAGTGCGGCGCTTGCTTGACTGCGGCGCTTGCTTATTATGTATGTTAGTTTTATTACTTATATATATAATATTATAAAGGGTAAGCTTTATAGTCTTAAAATTAATATTAAGATTAAATACTAATATAATATAAGAATTATAAATAATAAGATTAATTTTTACTCCCTTAGTTATAATTCTTTTATAAAGATAAGTATTATTATTACTATTCTTATCTTCTCTTAATATAAACTATCTATCTTTACCTCTATATATATTACTAGTGCTATTATTAGTATTAGCCTTTATAATAAAACCTATAAGGCTATTAACTAAAAATAAGTCTTTTTCTTAGCTGTCTCTTAGATCCTGACTATTCTTACTACTAGTCTTATTAATAGCTGCCTTATAGTCTTGCCCTTAATACCCCTTACTTCTAAACTAATAACAAGGTTTTAATCCTATAGATCCCTGCTATTAAGGGCGGGGTAAAAAGGCTACCTAAACCCCAGGTTTTAGGACTCTTTTTAATCCCTAGACTAATAATTATCCTAAAGGGCTACTTAGATTATAGCCTATTATAATCTTACTATTTTAAACCTTATACTAGTTTAATCTACTATAAATAAGGTATCTAAATAATTAGCTCCTTTAGTCTATTAATAAACTCTTTATTTCCTTATTACTTTACTAATTTATCCTCTTAATTACTATAAGTATTATAATAAAGGCAAAGTATTATTAATTAAAGTATTATATTAGAGTTATATATAGATATAAATTATGCCCTAACTTTATTATTAAGTATATTTTAAACTACTAGTAATATTATTATTAGGCTATTAATAGCCTAGGGTAAGTATTAATTATAATAATATTAATTAAAGTTACTAATAGCCTATAAGAAAGTATCTAAGATACTAATATAATATAGCCTACTTTATACTACTAATAGACTAAACCTAAGTACCTAATTATATTATCGCCTAGACTTATCTTTATTATATCGCTATAATCAGAGCATTACTATCTAGCTAGCAAGAGATTAAGTTCTGCCCCTACTATAGTCAGAATATAATATTAGAGTTTCTTAATTATTTTATCCTTACTATACTAGACATAAGGGGAGAAATAAGTATTTAATAGATTAATTTTATAATTTAAATTATATATTAAACCTTATAATAGGAGTCTTAGAACTTATATAGTAATCTTATTACCCGCTAATTATCTAATTCTTTTCCTTATCTCTTCCTAGGGCATAAGTACTTTAGTCCCTTATAATAGCCTACCTATTACTTTCTAAAACTCTCTAATTATATAGCTATCTTAGTATACTTTCTCTTTCTCTAAAGAGGTCTAAAATATAATTATAAAATATCTATATGCCTCTAAGGTGCTATAGAAGTAATAGCTTCCTATCTTTATATATAACTATAATAGTACTAATATAAGACTACTACTCTAAGGGTATAAAGCCATAGTTAGCATCGATGTTAAGTCCCTATATATATAATATCACTTTAGCATATCACAATATATAAGTCTATGTTACTAAATATTATTTATTATATTTATATTAAAGAGTTAAATATTCTTTATTAAAGAACTAAGTAGATAAAAGATCTATACTTATTAGAAATTCTTATATTATTATAGCTAGATAATTATTAAGTTTGCCTAGCACTTATAGTAAAATCCTTAAAAATATATAAGACTTAATTAGGGTCTTATTCCTAGGCTATAAATAAGTAATCTAATAAAGAAAAATCTAAAGTATTAAGAGGTATAGCATTTACTACCCCTTCTATCTAAGTAATTATAACTATTTATATAGATAAGAAATACTAGTTTTAGAGCTAAGTTAATAATCTAATATAAGGATATAATTATTAGCAAGTTTTACCTTAAAGACCCTATTATTATAAGGGAATAATATTAGTCTAACTTTTATAGCATAGGTATAATTAAAAATCTAAGCTTATATATTTAATAGCAGCTAGGTGCGGGCGAACATATAGCATATAGCATAACTAGATATTTACCTAGTTACTATTTAATATAGGCTTTGATATTCCTCTTAATACCTAAACTATTACCGAGAGGTACCTAGCTAGAATATTTTATTTAGATAATATTCCCTAGGATAGGCACCTTAGTGCTTAATACCAAGCTAGACAAAGTCCTATGCGGTTAAGATAAAGATATAGCGACGATCTAAGATCTTTAACTAATAATTAGATAAGTTTTATAGGCAATAAAAATATAATATAGTAAGAGATATTATCCTATATTTAATATAATAGAGCTAAGTAGATCTTATCCCTATTTAGATCACTCTACTAGATTATAATAACTCTCCTTATACTTTATAGCTTAAAGTAGTCTTATAGTTCTTAGCTCTTACTTAAGATATAATAAATACTACTTTCTCTTAGGTATTTACTAATCTTATTATAAATTTAGTAACCCTTTTACTTAAGAACCTTTACTTTTAGCTCTTTTAGTTAAATAGGTCCTACCTATATATTATTAAATATAGCCTTATAACTATTAATATTAAGATATTACCTGGGATTTAGATTAGGCCTAAACTAATAAAATCTCCTAAAATAATATATTAATAATATTTAATAAACTAAATTTACTAATTAATCTAAAGCTCCTTTCTCCTTACTAAGAGTAACTATATCTAGTAGGCAAAGAATATATAATTACTATACTAATCTTAAAGTTAAAGAAATCTCTTAGATATTTCTAATATTAATCTATTTATATATGCCTCCTTATTGCTAAAAAATCCCTCTAGGGCATTTAATATTCTTAGGTTAAAACTAGCCCTAATAGCTAAAAGCTCCTTCTTATATCTAGTTTTAATACAAAATATAAGCCTATCCTAGGAATAAGATAGAGGATTAGTTTTAAAGTAAATAATAGATATCTTATTATATAGCTTATAAGTATTATTTTCTAGAGTATAGCCTAGGGATTTATAATATAAATAAACTATTATAGGTTAATATTAACTTACTTACCTAAAGAGCAAAGAGTAAATATAATATAAGTAAGAAATAAGTAGCGCTATATAGTTATTATTACTAAGGAAATATTAAACTCTAAGAACTAAGAGTAAAGATATATATTACTTAACCTTAAGCCTAATAACCAAGTAGGTCTATAAGATATAAGTAAGTATTTAATATATAAATTAATATAAGTAGTAAAAACTCTATTAAGATATATTATATATACTTAAGCGTAATATATTTTATTAGGATTAAATAATAAAAAGAAGTAATTTCCTTTAATGATAAACGCTATAGTCTATAAGCCCGCAATTAAATACCTAATTAAAGTAATTTATAGAAGGCTTCTATAGGGACTTAGGCCCCTTCTAGGTTTAGTTTGTAATAGTAATAAATAAATCAAAGATTACTTAGGTAATTAATATAATAAGTATCGTAAAAAGTCCTAGCTAAAATAAATAAAAAAAAGAACTATTTAAGTAGATAATCTTTTAAATAATAAATAAGATAATAATCGCAGATAATTAATCTATTAGCTACCTAAAGAAATAGTTTAATAAGAATATATTTTAATAAAAGCCTTTATTAATTCCCTCTACTTTTTAATATTTAAAATACTAATTTCCCTTAGTCTATATAATACTTTATCTTTTAACTTATATATCTTCTTAGATAATAAGATAATAGATATATAAGTAATAAGAATTAGCTTATTTCCCCTAAAAGAACTAATTAGTTTAATAATAACCTAATTATCCCTATAAGGCTTATTAGGCATTATAATAAAAATAAAGACTTATCCCTTTATATACCCTAGCTTACCTCTTATTATCCCTTAAAAGTCTTATTTAATAATTATAATTATTATTAACTTAGGACCTCTTAGCTACCCTAATATCTTAGATATATAACTATCTTAATAGGCTATGGCTAATATATTACTAAGCCTACTATTTTTTTAAAGCTAAAGCTTCTTCTAGGCTATTATTATAGCAGCATAGTAAGGCTTAGAGTATAATATCTCTCTACTAGATATAAAGATAATATAAAGTTAAGATAAAGTATTTATTTAGGGTCTTATAAAGGATATCCTTAAATCCTTATCTTAAGGCTATAAAAGAGAGGAGCTACTATTTATATCTTTCCTTAATATAGAAATATTATTTGTATTATTTAGGATAATTTATTATTTATATTCTTTTCCCCTAAGTTATAACTTAGCTAATATTTAGTAAAAAAAATAAATACTATAGTACTTATAATATTAGAATAAAGAGAAAAAGCTGTATTACTTAGATTTAATTTTATAATATTTCTCTTATCTATGCTAAGCTATCTTAGTTAAATATATATTTTGCTCTTATTTATTACCTAAGTCTTAATCCTCCTTTAAGCGCTATATTAATATCTAATACTTAGTTAAAGAGGTACTTAATTACCTTATTATATATAGTTAAAAACCGCTTAAGGGCTATAAATAAGTTATCCCCTTAATTAAGGGAAGGCTATTACTTTATTAAGATAGATTTAAGCCTGATAATTAAGGCTTTAAGAGCTAAAAGCTAAGATATTAATAAGAAAATTATAAGTTAAGTAGTATTAAACTTTTTATATAGTATATTAAGCGCTAATATTACCTTAAAGATTTATATTATAAGAGAAGTATAACTAGTAATAAAGCTAATAGTAGAGATAAGGTTTATAATAAGAAAAAAATTAGCCTAGAAAACTTACTAAGGTAGGGTTAGGGATGCGATAAAGCAAATAGAAATACTACTTGTTATTTTATGCTATATAGCCCTATAGGGCTATTATTTATTAGCAAGGCTATAATAGAATAAGCCCCTAAAGTAAATTATTAGCTAGAGCCTTTTTTAGGTTAATCTAGCTTAAAAAAAGGTTAGGGTATCTCTTAGAAAACAAAAATATAAAATAATAAAGGCATTATAATTTATTAGAACATAGCCTCCCCCCGCTAAGAAGCCTAGTTATAATTTTATTATATCCTCTAACTTATAAGAGAAACTTATTAACTTATTAACTATTATAAGAGCACTATTATTACGTGATAAAGAAATCCCTCGCATAAACCCTTATGCATAGGCATACCTATTATTATACCCTAGTAGCTTACTCCCGCTAATATTTTCTAAGGTATGATTAAGTACTCCATAGCACTCTACCTCGATAGTCGCTTAACAAATGGGGTTACAGTTCTAATAAGCCTTTAATATTTCACTTATAACCCTCTGACTATCTTAAATATTTCTTATTATTTCCCTTTATCGCTCTCATGCGATATTAAGATTAATCTAACTACATCCGCCATCAAGGAGCTTTGTGGCCTATATGTTAGGTTTATAGCCAGATCTTCGCCGCTAACCTTCACTCCGTAAAGGAGAAAGACATTAAGCTTGTCCTCATAGTACGGCCAGCCGCTATCACTAGCTAGGGATGCTATCTCTAGCTCTAATCCCTCCCATGGATCCTAGAACCCAGTTACTCAGGCATAGATATCCTCTATTAGCTCCATCCCTAGCCAGCAAGAGCTAATCTAATTCTTTACCTATAGCTATGCCTATTAGCCCCTCGATGCTATAGATATATTAAAGAGGTTATTTTCTTAGTTAATTATATATAATTACCTATATAGCGAAGTTAATAATAACTAGAATTAGGTTAAATAATAGCGAGATATCTACTATATAGACCTAGCCTTAGAGTAGAAGCCCTTATTTTCTAGGGCGGCTTTAAGCGATAGGTAATCCTATATAGGTAACCTTAAAGGATAATAAAAGTCTTAAATAAAGCCTTTATAGATAAGTAGTATAATAGAAGCCTGCTATAAAATAGGGTAATAGGTAGCCCATAGCGATATAGTAGCTATATATTATCGCTAGGGTTATAAGGCATTATAGGCATAGCGGTATAGTTATGCCTGGCTTTTGCCTGCCTGCCTGCCGTGGTAGTAGGTCTCCTACTCGACATCCTGAATACTTTATCCTATGGTATATCTATCTATTCCTAGAGGCCCTTATCTATAAGGGGAATTAAATAATAATTCCACATCTATGCAAGGAAATATATTACTTAAACTTAGTATAACGCCTATGAAACTAATATAAGCATAGGTACTTATAAACCTATTTCCTATATTATATATTACTACTAGGTTTATATAAATAAATATATAATATAGCTTATACTTTGGCGTTATATATTTAGTTTTATATTTAGCTTATTATATTAAGGATTTAAATCCTAATAATAAGAGCTTAAATAGCTATGCCTAAATATATAGCTATTTAATTTCTTTTATTTTTTAAATAATTCTTATAAATTAATTAGTACTATAAATAATCCCTATAGAGCTAATTATCTGATATCTTATATTATGCGCGGACTATAGTCTGGTTACTTGCAAGGATCTAGTGCCAGAGGGTTTAATAATACCGCTAAATACTAAGTTTCGCAAAAGCAATAAGATTCTCATACATAAGGTATTATTAAGATTTTATATCACGGCGGCTAAATAGAGCTCTAGCTATTAATAATATAATAATAGATCGGTTAATTAGCTAGAGTCTATATATAGCATAGGAGATTAAATTCCTTAAATTATAGTAACTTTTATATAAGTATATATAGAGAGACTTTGTTCGCTAAGCAACTAGCGCGGGGGCTAACCCCGCATTTCTCCCCTCACTACCTATAATACTCAACTCTGCTAACGCAGGTTCTAATCCGGTCTAATTAATTAATCCATTACCTAGTATGGCATATCCTCTGCCTAATATGCAGAGCCCTATAAACTATTTTAAATACCTTTAGCCCTCTCTATATATACTATAATAATAAGTTTAATATATTATTATTTAATAAAAACCTAAATTACTATATAAGCTTCTCCTTTGCGATAAATATTAAGGGCAATTAATTATAGCTAATTAAAGTCTTATCTTATTAAATTCTATCTTAATAGGGAGCTATTATTAATTAGGTAGAGGGTAAATCTTAATAGTCTATCTATATTATAAGTCTAAAGAGAGTTAACAATACCCTCCTTAGATATTTATATTAGAGCCGCTAAATAAGACTATAATCTTTAGTAAAGATACTAAAAAAAACCCTTAGAATAATTAAGGGTATTAACTAGATATTAAAATAGCGTTAGTACTTTATTATTATCTATAAAATTAATAAAAATAAAGGAAAATAATATATTATAAAATATAATATATATAATGGGAAAGGCATAATACCTCTTGGTACTAAAATCCGCCTGTAGGGTATAATGGGTATTTAGAGGACCACTAAAAACAAATAAACGTTATCTCCTCGGTGCCCATAAGCCTCAACCCCGTACCTCGCCCCACATAACCCCGGTCATGACGACAGTACAAGCGGGGTACGAAAAGTTAGTTTAATGAAGCAATTTCGGCCAAAACACTATACAAATTATTATAAAGGTATCAATAAATTCCCCGCCAATTCTAGAAGAGATACATGTTATCAACGCCTATGATGACAGTAGCTTTATCAAAGATAATCGCAGTCGCCGTATACACTCAAATGACCCGACCAGGGTAGCTGTTTTTCCTGCCGAAATAGACCGCGGCACCAAATTCGAGCCTTTCCCCGTAGCAACACACAGCTTTCGCATCAACACACTACCCCCAATGCAGCTACAGCTATTCCAGCTTTTTCTTCTTATTTCCCATGTTGAAAAATGGGTTTAATATACTAAGGTCTAGGTCACGTGGCTCAAGGAAAATGGCGTTGTTGATAGCTAGAAGCACCTGATGACGAAGAACGTAATGCTGCGAGCTTGGCAAGGAACCTCTGTTGCAGAAGTATATGCCTGGCTTGGAAGACTAATTTATATGGGTATATATAAGGAAAAGACGATTAAGAGCCACTAGAGTACTCCGAAGCCGGGGCAGCAACGCCCTAAAAACTTAATCATCAAGTTCATGCCGTATTAAAAGTTTCACATCCTTCATCGTCACCTTTGCCCCTTTGGCCACACCAAGATCGATAAGACCGAGCCTCTTCCGAAGGTATTCCAAGATTATGATGAGTGGTCTGATCATATATAGGCCGCGTCTGCGGAGATCTTCTTCCCGGACTCTCATCTGGCTGTGGATGAGTGTATGATCCGCTATACGGGCAGAACTAACGAGATAACGGCCGTCAAGGGCAAGCCTATCCCCTAGGGTTTAAGATCTAGGTCATAGCATAACAGGGCTTCTTTATTCACTGGCTGTGGCATATCAAAGGCGCAAAATACGGTGCCGTTGGTGTTCAGCTTCTGAAGCCGAAGTCATCCTCACGAGGTCGCGGCAAGAAGGCATCACAAGTACCAAAGAAGGAACCTAAAGAAGAAGACAAGCCTATCGCCTTAAACTCGACCCAAGGCCTCGTTGTTGCCCTAGCAAATACACTGCCAAAAGCGACATATCACGTCTTTGTGGATAACCTCTTCTCGTCGGCAGACCTCTTCCGCAGTCTCCGCACACATGGCCACGGGGCCACAGGCACGGCCCGGCCTAACTGTGGCATACACAAGGAGCTTCAACGGAATAAGAAGGCTGATGGGGGGGCTAAGACCAGCTATGACTTCAACCGGGTCAAGATAATTCCAACCCCTGACAATAAGGTATCAATCTAAGATGCTTTTCTATGTAAATTCCTTATGCTTTTCTATGTAAATTCCTTACTAATATATCCTTGCGCCATCTAATTAGGTCAATCAGATTGCTTAGAAAGATAATAGCCTTATATTATCCTTACAACCGTTTTCACGGGCGAGGAGCATGTCTGCCGGAAGAGGAAGAAGCCGTCCTCACAGAAGCTCGAGGCCAAGCTAATACGCTGCTTTTTTGGTGACGAAGCTGTCAAAGTCATCTCGATCCAGACAGTCGCTGCTGCTTATAACGACGAGATGAATCACGTTGATCGGGGTGACCAGTTGAGGCCATATTATTCAGACGATCATCTCTTACGCCGGGGCCCTTGGCAGGCTCTCTGTTGGACCTTCCTTCTTGATGTAATGCTATCTTTGTCAGCTTCACGGGCCACAGCCAAATTGGGAGAGATATACGAATCACAGGGAGTGGCGAGAGTGCATTTATAACGAGTTACTCAACACCTACAGCCAAGAAAGTCAGGCAAAGAAGCTTTACCGGATCGGAGACGAGCGTGACTTAAAAGACCCTGAATTACAGCGTAAACATGCCAATCACCAGGTCAATCATGCCAACCGAAAGGCAAAATCAGACTGCCTAGCTTGTAAGGGCCTTCGGCAGGGGCAGTCAAGAGCAAAACGCTTGAAAAGAGACCCTCTCGGAGAGGTCAGCGGCAACAAGAGAAGGCATCAAGGGCGAGGCGGGCAGACTGTGTACGTGTGCAAGTTATGCGATGCTGCGATTTGTAGCAACCAAATTGCTGGGGCTTCTATCATCATATACTTTAGGCGAAGAATTATGTACCCTTGATTTGGCGTATTTTAATCGGACTGAACCCCTCGTCGTGACCTGTGCGGAGGTCCCTGCGCACTGAAGAGATAGGAAATGATTTACTAGCTGTCGAGATACTGACAAACCCACAAACGGACGAATTGCGCGACGGTAAGAGGCGCAAAACCTATTCATGCTACTGAATATAAGCGCGGGGTCCCCAAGAGAGTATCTCATTCGGGTCGCTGGCGAGATTGTAACCAGAATTGATAACCGTTCAACCCTGAATACACAAGTTGGCTCAACCTGAGCCACGATGCTGCCCCTTCTGAAGCCACCATCTCAGAACGGGGATTCATTCGAACCCCTGCTAGAGCTAATCAGTCACAGACCCACCAACGATAAACTCAATTCCTTAGCCCGTCTTAACGCTTATCTACGTGGGTGGCCTTGAAAGGGCAAGAAACGATGTATCCTGTGATTCTGATTGGCTGACGCAACGCCCAAACCCTGCAACTTGGCTGGACCAAGTCGACAAGAAACGATGTTGAAAGCCTCACAAGGGCGTCGTAAATTTACAATTAGTTTCGGGTGTCGGCATCACGTTACAGCGAACCAACACCAGCCCAGCAGCCGCAGCGTGGCTAGCGCCATGGCGTCTCCGTGCCTCCACTGATTTCACAATGATTTCACCGATCGGACTGGCCAGAATAGAAATATCTGTCTTCTGGCTTTCGTTCTTGGCAAAACTTATCCATCACTTCCACAAGCAACACAGGACACTTTGCTCAGCAGCGGGACCTATTTCAGCTCGAAGCAGATACGCTGTGAACATGGGTATATTCCACCATCATTCATATGGCAAACACAAAATATGCCCCGACCCCTCTTTGAATGAAGGTACAGAAGATCCACTTATCACGACGCGAAGTTTGCTAATGACAAGCAGATGCCCCGAACGATCTCGTTGGGGGCATGACTTTCTATCACCTGAATATTATCATCTCTGGAACATGTGCTGCATTTACTATCACCGTTATGATCGTCTTCAAACAACTTCATGCGACACATCTTTCAAACCCATCAGAGCAGGTCAAGTAGGTAGCTTTTAAGAGGGGTTTTGGAAATCGATCGCTAATCAGAATTTGCTTCCAGGATTATGCGCATTAGTACCCTCATCACCATGTATTCCCTTGTATCATTCCTTTCAGTCTGCTTCCCTGCAGCGGAGGTGTACATCGATCCGTGGTTGAGCCTCGTTGAAGGTCTCGCCTTCTGTTCGTTCTTCCTGCTCCTGTGCGACTACGTCTGCCCCAACATCGATCAACGCGAAGTCTTTTTTGCGACGAAGAAGACAAGTGGAGTAAAATGGTTCAGGGTATGATGGCTGGAAGTATCTTTGCATCTCGAGGCATGCTAATATCATATAATCAGATTCGCTGGTTCATGGTCTTCCAAATGCCGATCGTTGCACTTATTGTGTCAATCGCAACTGATGTTACTGCGGCTGTCGGGATCTATTGCCGATGGAGCTTCATGCCTCAGTTTGCCAAGTTTTGGCTACGCCTGATTCAGATAATCTCCTTGGTCACCGCCGTGCTGTCTATTCTGCAGTTTTACCACTTCCTGAAAACGGACCTTACACAGCGCCGACCTCTTCTGAAGTTAATAGCCTTTAAGATCATCGTCTTCTTAAATTTTGTACAAGGAGTAAGTCTGCTCGTCCTTGCCAGCTTGTCCTGAAAAAAAGAGAAACCGTTGCGCTGATTGCCCTCTTTTAGATACTATTCTGGGTCCTTACGGATATTGGGGCACTGAAAGAGACAGCCACGCTGACCTTTGCAGATCTCCATATCGGGATCCCTAACTTACTTGTCTGTATAGAGATGGTTCCTCTGTCGCTATTCTTTTTATGGGTATATTCCTGGCGCGTTTATGTCAACAAGAATAGTCACGGAAGCTGTGTAACTATGGACCGACCCGGCCAGCGCTCGAGACTATACCAGGGAGGTCCACTCGGTGTTCATGCCTGGCTTACCATGATCAAGCCCTCCGGCATTATTGAATCTATCTTGGTTGTGTCTGGACGGAGTGGTCCACAAACGGAATCTCATGGCGAGGATGACGGAGTTGATAACCAGCCCCTCAATCCCAACAGGTAGCGGTTATCAACTGAGAGTCCAGGGCCCAGTTATAGACTGAGCTAACTGACAACGCCGAGGTTACTAGTACAGTCTGCTGCAGCGCTCTGAACAAAACAAAACACTACCAAACCAAATCAATATAAATCAATACAAAACAAAGCAAAATTGAAGCTATTCAAAACAATACTAGCCTACCGTTTTGTATTGGTAATTTTGGTATATTTTGGTAAAATTCCCCCTGTCAGTCGGCCATAGGATAGGTAAGTGCTTCCGAAGGCCCAAAAGTCCACTTTTCCAGTCAGTCTTCCGGGGCTCTCGCAAACATTCCGCCCGCCGGTGGTGGCGCCTTTTCAGTTCTTCGCCGAGCTCGCAGCGTAAAGAACCAACTTCATGATGTCGACGAAGCAAACCTCCCAAGTGCAGTATGCGATATACCGAAGATCCTAATTAACAGCAAGCCCTATATTCGGTCGGAGTGGGTGGATAAAAAACGGAAGAAAAGGTCCCCGATCGAATTATACGGCTCACGCTTCGTGAAGCTCGATCGCGAACACTAGAACCGTGGCGAATACTAGCTCTATGATCTCTATGATAAGCAGGGTATCACAACGATTTTTTCCCTGGCTAGAGGTACGACTTCTAGACCGCTAGACCACTTGCGGCAGCAACACAGACTTCTTCGCTCTCATACCTCTTCTGTAGAGGGAAGCGATTCGACTAATTCTGAAGCGAATCCGCGCCCACAGAAGAGTCAGAGGACTCTACAGGAGAGACTGCAGAAGGCTATTGTGAGTAAATCGACGGGGCAGACTTTCCGAGATACACTATTAGGTTGGATATCGAAGGCGAATATTCTCTTTTCTGGAATCAAAAACCCGCTTTTTCGCCAGCTTCTCTGCTTGTTAAATAAGAATCTCGTTCAGGAGCTTCTGCTTCTGTGCGGAAATACTGTCAAATCGTGGCTCAACGCCGAGGTCGAATCACAGAAAGGGCTCCTGAAAACAGAGCTCGCCGAATCAATACGCGCTCCTCGGTATCACCGTTCACTTCGTCAGCGCCTCGCAACAGCTTCAATCTCGCTTCCTAGCCCTCAACCGCGTACTCGGCAGTCACGGTAGTAAGAATCTCGGTCCAGTTTTATAGAGCATAATCGAAGGTTTCGCGACCTCTGAGACTCTCGGCTACTTGACTGCTGATAACGCAGACTCGTGCGACGCCGCAGTTACGGAGCTCTTTTGCGGTCTTTTAGGTGCAGAATCTGCTACTGACGAAATCGCAGAGCCTAGCGCTCAACGCAGGATTCGCTGTGTTAATCACCAAATAAACCTCGTCGCAACCAGATTCCTCGGAGGCTCGAAGAAGGAGGCGCTTAAGAAGCTTGATACTCACTCAGAGGAGTATAAATCTTTGCTAGAAGAGATCAAATTCCTTGAAGACTGGCGTTAATCGTCGGCAATTCAAAGGTTACATAACCTGATGAGCTGGATTAGAAGATCTCCGCAGCGGAGAGAGCGGTTTCTCGACCTTACCTATGGATAGCTTACGGAGGAGGAGCTCCTTAAATTCGGCCAGGTCCTCTGGAACCTTCGCGACCTTGGCGGGTTGGTGGTAAAGTAGGATAATGATACGAGATGGAACCCTTTTCTCGCCTCGGTAGAGAGAGCGATGAAGTTAAAAGATCTGATTGAGGTTTTTTAGAGGAGGGCGCTTTAAGAGAGGGACGCTAAATGCTGCCTTCTTGCGGAATATATATTGCATGATGATAATTAGTCTTTCCTCGTGATTGCGATTAAAATACTTATGCCTTATCAATGGCTTATAAAGCTATTTAAAAGCAAGGCGCCTATATTTCGCGGAAGTAGCGGCTTTATTATATTATCTCCTTAACTATTTCTATGAGAAGAAAAAGGTCTATGTTAATAGACTTATTAATTAAGAAATAATTAGCCCTAAATATGCTAGCTGCTTTATATTCATTGGTGATAAAGTTCTGGCTCTATGACCAACCATACCGCTAGAATCCAATCGTAGTGACTACAGCGTAAAAGATAACTCCCAGAACGATAAGGAGGTTATGCTATAAAGTTACCTAGCGCGATCTAAGCTACTATTATATATAAATTTAGCAAATCTGGCGATTCTAAAGATCTTATTTTCTTTAATAATAAGAACCTTTATGCTTTATATATTAGTCTTTTAATAGTAATCTTTAAAATTAAAAAATATATTATTACTCTTAATTAATTACCTACCTATTAGGCAGTAATAATCTTATATCTTAGCTTTAAGAAGTAATACATTAAGAAAAACCTTAATAAAGAATATGCTTAATATATATTTTTTACTTCTATAAAGTTTTTTAATAATAAATATAATAAGCTTAGCCTTTAAGATAATTAGCTAGTTAATTAGGCTTAGATATATTACTTTATTAATAATAACTTTTATAATAAGCCTAAAGACTTAAGATAAAAGGATAAGCTTATTTCTTATTTCTTAGGGCTGCTATTATTTATAAAGGACTTATTAGAGTAGTAGTAATAGTATTAGGGTTTATTGCTATAGCTAGTAAAAATAGCCTTTAATATATTATTAATTTTAGCTACTTTATATAAGTATAAGAGAATATTTAGCTATTATAAATTAGTAATATTAATATAAAGGTATAGTTTAAAAAATTTAATAATTAAGTAATTTATATGCCTTAAGTTTTAGCTAGGAAATAAGGTTATTTAAAGTATATATATTACTTATAGATCTAATAATTATTAGCTATCTCTTAACTTACTAAGCCTTTAATAGTATTTTAGTAATATTTAATATAAATTAATATTAAATTAATATTAGCTTAACGTATATGTATAGCAAACGTGACAGTCAACCGAGTGGGACAGCTAGACTGTGCACTAAAACTAGGATTTTTAATCTTTAAGAAAAACTTTAATAGAATAGCTAGAAACTTATAAAGAGTATTTCTAGCTATTTAACTTATAAATAAACTATATCTAATTTCTATAGATTTTTAAAAAATCTCCTTTATAGAGAAATAGCTAAGTATACAGTGCGAATAAGATTTTCTCTAAACTACCTTATAAGAAATTTCCTTAGAATTTCTTAGAGAATTAAATTAGATTATATAATATATAAATAGTATTTTATTAAAATCTTACTAATTTTTATTAAGATTTCAAATTCTAAGGTATTTTTCATTTTCTCTTTTAAGGTAAAAATACCTTTGTCACGCTCGGTTGATTGTCACGTTCGCTATACATGTACGTTATATTATTTTAAAATAAAATAAAATAGTAATTAATTTTGTTTTGGTTTGCTTTGTTTGGAGCGCTGATTTGCCTTATTGGCAATATATGGTTTAGTTCGCCATATGAGAATAAACCATATATTATAAACCATATAGGTCCGTATGGCGTATGGCATATGGTTAGAAAGCCTGGCATCTGGGTTAAATAGCCAGCTTCATTGTCAGACAATTTGCCGTCTAGTAGAATTCGAGCTGAGTTTCCGTTTGTAATCTGACCCACGAACTGAGCGACCTGACCACCCTACTCGGAAATCCGCAAGAGTTCGTTTTGGATTTGGTATTGATCCATTAAAACAACGGATCTCAACACTGACAGGGTATGCGGGGCAAGCGACACAATTTCGGCCACTCACTGCCGCAACCACTATTATAACTCCCTCTACCACCTTAATCTTTAGAAAGTAGCTATATTATCTATAACTATTAAGTTATTAGAAGAGTGCTAATAGCTTTTCTCCTCTTATCCTAGGCCGTAGTAGCTATGGCACTTATCTATAATGCTCTCTTTCTAAGGGAGGAGCTTATAATCACTAGGGATCCTCGCGAGTATAACTTTCTTAATCTTTATCTATACTTCTCTAGCCCTATGCCTACTAGAGCTCTTAAGACAACTCTTATCTCCTATATTAAGGCTTACTTAATAGGTAATAATAAGATTCTTAAGGCTCTAGCACCTAGTTAACTTTAGCTATAATAAGAATAAAGGTATCTAAGACTAGTCTTATTAAAGAATAATTTAACCTTATAGTATACCTAAAGGTAGATTAAAGTAAGCTAATAAGAAAAATATAATTTTATATATAATTAAGCTATTATACTTAATGCCTTTTAATATAAGAGTTAATATTAAATATACTCTATAGATACTTCTGCGCTTAATACTTTACTTAAATAAACCTTATCTTATTAAGAATATATTATTAGCTAGTAATAATAAAAGTAGTTAACTTACTCTCTATTCTAGTAATAATAAAAGCAATTAACTTACTTTCTATTTTAGTAATAATAAGTTACTATTAATAGCAATAGCATAGCATAAGATAGCGACTCCTATATAAATTACCTAATATATTTTACCTCTTAATAACTCTAGCTTAAAAATAATTTAATATAGGACTATACTTTTATGCCCTCTTAATATACTTACCTTATTAAGGCTAAGCCTTAAAGCTACCTTAAACCGCCTAAAGTAAACTAGCCTAATAAGATAATTGGAGCTAAAAAAGCTCTTTATAATCTCGCGACTTTTATTAGATCTTTAGAGGGTTTATTTAATAGCCTTTAATTACTTTTTACTTTAGTTATAAAGTATTTTTATTAATAATAAGTAGGGGTTTATTAAATTCTAAGAATAAATTCTTTATAATCTTATTAATTATATTAAATATAGCTACCTCTTATATATTAAAGAATTAATATTTCTTATTATTTTATAATAATAAGAATTATAATTATAAGAGCTTTTATATTTTATAAAAAAGATTTAAATAAAAAGTTAATAAATATGAAGCTTAATTTATAAGTTTCTTAATAAATAAAATAAAGTTTTAAATAAAAATTTAATAAAAAGGTTATTAATTTAATTCTAAGTAAAGTTTTAAGATATAATAATAATAAATATAATATATAAATATAGTAAGTAATATAATTAAATTACTAGGAAAGGCTAGTCTTATAGAAACTAAGAAGCCTATTAGTAATAGTAATAATATTAGGTATTAGGCTAAGGATCCTAATATTTAAAAGGTTATAAGTACTAGATTAGCTACTATAGTAATAAATTTTATTTTTTTAGGTATATTTATTTAGTAAGAGATATATATAATTATTAAGGGTATAAAAATAGCTATTAAGTTAACTTAGAGTAGTTATTAAATATTAAAGATAATTATATTAGCTTATATAAAATAAAACTAAAATATCTAATTTTTTTAAGCTTAGTTAATTAGATTTTAAAATTAAGCAAGTAATAAATAATACTTTTTAGTAAAAAAGTATTATAATTAAAATTAAAAGAGACTAAGTAAATAGTAGTATTTACTTTTTAGTAATATATATTTATTAATTAAGGATAAATAAACTTTTATATAATTATACTTAATTTATTATATTCTTAAATATATATAAAGTAATTAATTAAAGTAATTATATAACTAAAACTCTATATTAGACTTATTATATTAGTTATAATATTTATTATTAAGTAATAATTAAATAAATTTTACTATAAATAAAAGCCTAAAACCTATTTAAATTCCCTATTTAATAAATATATAAGCTAACTTAAAATAAGTTAACTAAGAGTAATAAAAAGAGGCCTAAGGATTTAGTAATAAAGAAGTATATATTAAGATCTAATAGCCTATAGCCTAGCTAATTACTTAAGTAACTAAGTAATATTTTATTTCTTTAGAAATTAAGAAAGGTATAAGGCGATTAATAAATCACAGTAGAGGTAAGATACCTTAAAAAGTATAAATATTAATATAAATAACTAAGAATTATATATCTTTTTATATTATAAGGATATATCTTAGTTATCTTACTTTAGTTATAAAGCACTTAATATTATAATAGTATAAATTATTATTAGTCAATTTAATATATTAAATAGTCTATTTATAATAGCCTTATAGGGCTTTCTTTTTACTTACTCCTTGCTTAGTAATATCAGCCCTTTTTATTAAATATTATACTAATTAGGCTTCCTTATATTTCTATACCTATAGATCTTAGAACTAATACTTTATAGTAAACTTAGTTAACTATAGTAATAATAAAATAAGTAATTATTATATTATAATTATATTTACTAATCTTATAGAGGGTTATAATATAAGAGAAGTAAGTAAGATTATAAAATATAAGAATTCTCTTATTACGGAAATTAATATCTAGGTAAATCGGTAATAAGAATAGCCTATAAATAGGGATTTAAGCTCAATAATTATTCTTTTTAAGATAAATATATTTTTATTTATTTAGATAGTTTTTATTTATTAAATTATCTTAATTTAAATCTATTTACTTATTTATTTATTTACTTTATTTTAAGTTATAATTATTATACCTCTCCTTATATTTCTTACTCTTCTTAGCATAATATTGCATAGCCTTTCCTAAGGTTAATAGTAATTTATTTCTTATAGGGGATTAGCTTTAATTTACTTTGCTATTAATTTAGATAGTTTATAGGCTATAAAGCCTATTAATAAGGATAATTTAAATATTCTTTTACCTATTAGGAATATTAATACCTATTAGCTTAATTAGTATAATTACCCCCTGCCTTATATTAATTATATAAATACCTGTAGCTAGATTCCTTACTTTTTTATTAAATATCTTACCCGGTGCGAGGCCTCTATACTTCTTGAATTCTCTATTACTTAGTATTATGCAACTTTATATAAAGCCTGTATAATAATAGGTTTATATGCCCTAACCCTCTTAGCGGGTTAATATAAAGAAATCCTTTATATTTTGCTATAGCTTTAATTATCTTAGTTCTAATAAGCTTTAATATAATATAATTATTTTATTTATATAGTTTTATATAACCTAAGAAGTTATAATTATAATAATTTTAAAGCTTTTTTTATAAGTTACCTAGGAAAATAGTTTTTTTAAAGAATACCTATAAGGGCATTAAGAATTCCCTCTTATTAAGATTGATAAGAGTTAATAATATTATATATCTTTAACCTTAACTTAATAATAAATCTAATAAAATAATAAGAATTAAGAGGGAATAAACCTAGGTTAAAGAATATATTAAATAATTAAAAGAATTAAAGTTCTTATAAGATAAAAAATAAGCCTTATTAGAATTATTATAATTATTATTAAATAAAAGTTTATTAAAATATTATTAAGAATTTATAAATTTTATATTTTTAAGAAAAAAAAATATAAATTAAAAATATTATTAAATTTACTTTTTTTATAATTATTTATAAATATAATAATTAATTATATACTTTTTATTAAGGATTTAATAGAGCTTATTAATATTATTATAAAGGGTATAAAAAGATCTTATTTATACTTAATTATATAAATTATAAGGGAAAGATAAGATAAGATTAATACCTTAATAAATATAAGAAGATATATTATTATAAGCTTAAGGAAAATTAGAAAATATTTAAAAATTAGATTTTATAATTAATTAAAAATATAAAGAACTAAGATATATTTTTAATATATTAATTTAAATAGTCTAAGTAAAAAGAAAATTAATTATTATAAGATTTTTATATTTATTTTAATTTTATTAAGAAATATTTTTTAAAATAATATAAGAATATAAGGCAGCTATTAAATCCGCTAACTAATTAAGATAACCCTAGCTAATTATTATATATATAAAGACTTCTTAAAAGGTTTATAGCTAAGCTATTATAAAAGGCTTAGTAAATTAAAATCTTATATATAATAAAGACTTATTTTTAATTTATAATTTTACCCTAATCTAGCTATTAAGGCCTACTATCTTATAATTCTTTAATTTCTTTTTAATAAATAATTAGTGTGAAATTAAGATAAAAAGGCTAAGAAAACCTTATTTCTCCCCGGGATAGTTATTTACTCCGCGGGCTATTATCAAGGGTAATCTAAGAAATACCTTATTAAATCTTTCTAACTTAAAAGACCTTAAAGAATTAATCTAAGAGATTAAAAGATATTATAATTTATTACCTCTTATAAACTAACCTTATAATAGCTTATTCTTAATAAATAAAATAAATATTATAAACCTTTTTAATATAGGCTAATAATAAATAATAAAATTATTATAATTAATAAGATCTTATATAATAAGAGATATCTTATTAATAAGAAAATAAAAGTGAATTTTAATAATTCCTTTTTTATTTTTATTTTTAGCCTTAACCTTATTAAATAAAATAAAAAAGAGCTATAAATATAAAACATAAAAGTAAAAGAAATAAATAAAAAATAAAATAAAAAAACCTCTTATAAAAGATTTTAAAATGCCTTATAGACTAATTAGCTAATAACTAGCTAAGGGATTATAAGAAGCTATTTAGATATAATTATAAGATCTTAACTTAAGAGGCTATTATTATTAATATTAATAATTAACCTAAAATAATTAATATAAATAATTAATTTTATATAAAAATAATATTAAAAAAAGAAATTAAATAAATAAGAAATAAACTTAATTACTTATTATAAATTAATTAATATAATTATATTATAAGCTTAGTAAAAGATCTTATATAAAAAGAATTTAAGCTATTTATATAAAAATAATATATTAACTTAGAGCTCTAAGAAAAATAAATAAGCAATTAACTTATAATTATAAGTTAAAAGCCTAATAAGGTATTAATATAATATTTTACTTATTAATATATATTTAATAAGAGCTTATTAAAAAAATAAAAAAATATTAAGGCTATAGCTTATTATTTCTTTTATAATCTATATAATAAATTAAAAAAAGAGCTTAAAAGGTAAAAGTATTCCCTATAAAGGGCTTATTATATTATATAAGAAACTAAATACTTCTAGATATAGATTATTAATTAAAATAGCTATCCTAAGAAAAAATAACTCTAAGATAATATTAAATAATTAAGTAAAGAATATTATTTTTTTAATAGCTTAAGTTATAAAAAAAGCTTTAAAAGAAATTCTTTTAATAAATATCTTTTATATCTTATATGAAAATAAAGTTATTATAATATAAGTAATATAAATATACCTATATTAGCGCTATATTAAGAATAAAGAGGAAATAAGCTATTACTAAGGTATAATAAATATAGCTATTAGTGCTATAAGACCTAAGTATATTATACTAAGATATATACTAATAGTAATACTCTCTTTATAAATTAAACCCCCCTTAAAAATAAAAATAAGCTATAAATTAAGGTTAATAAAATTAAAGCCTAAGAGCTTAATTTATTAAAAAATTAAAAAAAATAAAAGTTAAACCTAAACCTTTATTTTTATTTATATAAAAATAAATATTAATTAAAAAAATAATTATAGCTTTTATATTAGTTTTCTAAGATATAACTAAAAAGGAGATTAAGGTCCTTATAGATATTAATATAGAAATTAATACTATTAAAATAAAGCTTATATAATAGATTAATCTTAAGCTAATAAGAGATTATATAGCCCCTAGGCTTAAGCCTTTTAAAGAAAAAAAAATATACCTAAGAAATACTTATTAATTAATTTTTTTTTATTAATTTATATAATAAATTATAAAAAATATAATAAATATTAATTAAGTTAAAGTTTAAAAATAATTTATATAATATTATTTTATTATAATTATTAATAAAATAAAAAAATATAATAATTAATAATATTATTTATAAATAATATTATATTATAATTATTATTATTAATTTAATATTTTTTACTTAAGAGAGTATTAAGAATAAAAAAAAGATATATATATTATATTATAGTATTTTTTTTATTAAAAAAGAATACTTAATAAGCACTTAAAAATAAAATAAGTATACTTATAAAAATACCTATAGAGCTTTTCTTAGAACTTAAAGGACTAGAAGAATTCTTTAATAAATAAGTAATAAAAAATATATTAATACTTATAAAAGCTATATATTAAATTAATTTAATTAAAGGTAAAAAACCCCTATATAATTTATTATACCTTATAAATAAAATATAATATTTAGCCTTTAAGGAATATATTATATAAAACCTAATAAATAGGTATATATAATATTCTATAAGTAAAATAAAAGCCTTAATATTTTTTATCCCTAATAAAAATAAAAGGCTAAGGCTTTATATAGATTATAAAAGGTTAAATAAGGTAATAATTAAGAATTATTATATCTTTTTATTTATTAATAACTTATTAGATAGGCTCTATAAAGCTAAATATATATCTAAGATTAATATTTATAATACTTATTATAAGATTAAAATTAATAAAAAAAACTATTAAAAGACTATGTTTTATATAAAATATAATTATTATAAATATGTTATTATATTATTTAGATTAATAAATATATTAGCTATTTTTTAAGTATATATTTATTTATTACTTATTAATTTACTTAATATATATTATATTTTATATATATATAATATTCTTATATATTGTTAGATTAAGGAAAAATATATTTATTACTTATAAGAAGTTTTATAATAACTTATTAAAGTATAACTTTATAAAAAACTCTCTAAGTATAACTTTTATTAATAATATATTAAGTTTCTTAGATATATTATTATATATATAGGTATTTAAATAAAACCCGTATATATTAACCTAATTAAAAAATAATTAATATTAATTTCTTTTAAAAATATATAGATCTTCTTAGGATTTAAAACTTTTATTAGAAATTTATTATATATTACTTAATAATAATAAGCTTTTTAATAAAATACTTAATAAGTAATAAAAATAAAAAAAAATAAGAGATTTTAATTAATTTATAAAAGCTAATTATACCTTGAAAAGCCTAAAGTATACTTTTTATTTTATAATTATTTTTTATTATTAAGACTTATTAAAATTAATTAAAATTAAAATAAATATATTAATTAAAGTAATCTTAGGTATTTTTATTTAATTAATAAACTCTTAATAATAATCTATTACTTATTAATTATAAAAGCTTTAAGATATAAAGTAATACTAAGCTATAATATAATAAAATTTATTATTTATAATTAATAGCTTTAAATACTAGAGTTATTACCTATAAGGCCTCTTAGAGAAATTCTTTATCCTTACTAATTATTAAGCCCTTATAGGTATTATAAAAGTATTATTAAAAAAACTAAGAAGTAGATTAATAAGATAGGTCTATAAGCGTTTTACTTTTAACTTTAATATCTAATTTTAGCCTAAGAGTAAAAACCTAGCTAATAGCTTATTAAGGTAGCTAAATTATATAAAGAGAGAAATATTATATAAAGATATACTCTTTATATTAACTAAGAACTTAGCTTTTGTATATAAGTTATTATTAGAGCTTTAATATATTATTATTTGCCTTAAGTATAATAATTATATATATTCCTAAGAGATAAACTTGTTATACTAGGTTTATATTAGTAAATAAATTAGTTATGCTATACTTAAATAATAAGGTTTATTATATCTAATAATATATTTAAAGGTATTAAGTATAACTAAGTAATATTAATAGCTAAGGTAATTATTATATATAAAAGTATAATAAATATATCTTATAGATTACATATAGTAAGGCAGATTATAATAGATTATAACCTATAGGTCCTAAGCTATTATAATCCTTTTCGCGGGATCAAAGGTGATCATAGCCTATAAGATTGAAAAGTAATTTAACCTCATAGCATACCCAAGGGTAGGTCAAGGCAACCCAGTCAGAGAAATACAGTTTTACACACAATCAAGCCATCATGCCCAATGCCTTTCAACGCAAGAGTCAATATCAAATAAGCTCTGCAGATGCTTCCGCGCTCAACGCTCTGCCTCAACGAACCTTCTTTCATCACGATGATAAAAGCAGCCTGCTCTCCATCTAAAATCGGTGCAAACAACACCAACCAAGCACACCAGTCATGAGGTGCGTTTTCCCACTCAATGATAGCCTATAAGATATAATCTATCTTAATTCTTATATAATTAGTAGGGAACTATGGGTCCTTCTTGCTATGTAACCTAGGGGTCCCTTAGGCCGTGATATTAAGGGTAAGACCTAAGTTATAACTATATATATATGCTATTAAAGTAATAATAAAAAGCCCTATTTCTTATAATAAATATATATTAAAAAGTAATACATATTATATTATATTTATAAGTATTATTAAGCGCTAAAAGGCTAAGTAAAAAGAGATTATTATATTATAGACTACTTAGGAGATAAAAAGCTCTAATTAAGTCTCTAAGGAACTACTTATAGCTAAGGTTATTATTTTAAAGTAATATATCCTATGCCTTATTATAAAATAACTTATAAAAAGTAAAATAATATGTTTTTTATTATTTTTTAAAAAACTTAAAGTATTAATTAAAAAATTATAGAGCTAAAATTAATATTATAAAGAGCTAAAAGATAAAATATATAAGATTATTAATAAATATAAGGGCTATATTATTAATAAATGTATTTTATTATAATATAAAAATTAATTAATTATCTTAGAATAAGGAGCCTTAAGGTTAGAGATACTTTACTAATATTATAATACTCTAAGAGTAAAATATATAAGTACCTAAAAGACCTTAGACTTAATAAAAAGGAAATTCTAATAATAAGGCATAATAAATAATATCTATAAATATATTAAGAGCTATTTAATATACTAAGGTATTTATATACTAAGGCATAAATTATATAATAAACTCTAATTATTATTATTTTTATTATATGTATTTTAAGAAATTAGCCTTAATTTTATAATTAGCTTATTAAAAAACATATATAGTAATAATAAGAGCTATAATATTATATTAATTATTATATATTATATAATAAAATATATAATATTTATTTTAATTATAAAAAAACTTAAAGCTATAAGCCTAATAATATTATTATATAAGTATATAAAAAGTTATTTTATTATACCTAAAGATATTATAAGTAATAAAAATAAACTTATTATTAATAAATTCTAAATAAACTTAATAAAAAAAAAGTAATATTTTATTAATTATTAATTACTTATTATTTATAAATAAATAAAGAAATAAAATAAATATATTATACCCTAGAGAAATATCTAAGAATATATATAAGAAATACGCTTAATTATTAAGTAATATAACTCTTAAAAGCTACTTTTATATATAATAATAGCTAATATTTAATAATTAAGGTCTCTCTTAATAAGGCGCTTTATAGGTATTACCTAAGGTATATTAAATATATCTCCTTAGAGGTAAAGCTAAATATCTAAGATATTATTAAGTATTTAAAAATACTTAGCTAAGTATATAAGCTAATAAGGGATTATAAGTATTATATTTTAAAATATTAATCTAAATACTATAATATAAGATATAGGCTATAAATATATTATGAAGGATAATATATTAAACTATTTATAAAAAACTAAAAATTTAAAGACCTTAAATTAGCCCTAAGATTTATTAAAGTAAAAATCCTTATAAGGTATAATACGTAAGCTTATATTAGAAAGCTATTAGAAATCTATTAATATATATATAATATATTTTATATATTACTTCTTAAACTATAAAATAATTAATTAAATAATATTATAATATTAAAAGCTATATTAAAGCTTAAGGCTAAGCCTAATAAATAAAAAATGAAATAAAAAATATATTATAAGCTTATTAATAAAATATTATTTTATTTTATTAAATAAAAAGGCTAGCTAACAAAATATAATCCTTAGGAGCTTAATTATTACTTAAAAAATATAAAAGTAATAATTAAGAAATATTATAAGATTATAAAAAATAATTATAAGAAATAAAATAATAATTAATTAATACCTAGTTAGAATATTTATAATAAAATAAAAATATTAATAATAAAAAAGACTTGAATAAAAAAAATAAATAATAAAGACTATAACCTAATAAGACTATAAGAAAATAATTATTATTAAGTTATTATTAAGTATAAGCTAAAAACTATAAAATATAAACTATAAAAAATAAAAACTATAATTATAAATAATTATTTAAGGATTAAAAGAACTAATATTAAATATATTATTATTAATAGGCCTAAGCTTTATTAGGCCTTTACCCTTAGCCTTAGCCTTATTATAAATAGAAATATAAATAATATAAACTCTCTTAGAAATAAAAAAAATAAATAATAAACTATTATTAGAGCTATTACTATTATTATTATTACTATTATTATTATTATTATTATTATTATTAGTAAGGTATTTTATATTATAGGGAATAAAAGAAGTACTAATATATATTATAATATAAATAATAATAAAAATACTAGCTAATATACTAATAAGGGCATATATAATAAGCAACTAAGGTAAATTATAATAAAAAAAATAAGCTCTCCTCTTATTAAGAATAGCTATAGTCTTAGTAGACTAAAAGTAAATTAATATATAATAGAGAAAATAAAGCTTAATATTATTATAGGCATAGATAGGCTAAGTAATATTAATAAAACTATAGATCTTAGTTTTATTAATATAAACTTAGGCCTATATATTAAGTTAATAAGAAATATAAAATAAAGGATAAAAAGACTTATACTTATAAGGATATAAATAAATTAGAGCTTATAGGTAAAAGTAAGCTTAGTAAGCTAATAGCTAGCTATTATCTAATTATTAGTATTCTTAGCTAGGTTAATATGTTAATTCTTAATATTATTTTAAGTAATATTATAATTATTAAGGGAAATAATATAAAGCTAAGGTTCTTAGGCTAATATTTACTAGAAGGTTAATATTATTTAAGTAATATTCTTAGAGGGTAATATAAAAGTTTTAATATTACTAAGTAATACTAAAGAGCTTATTAAGAATCTAAGGTAAAGATTAATAATATAAAACTAATAAATTAACTAAGAGAACTTATAGTATTATATCTCTAGGTTTCATAATTATAATAAATATAAATAATATTATTAATATTAATAATATATATTAAATATCTTTATAGATATAAATAACATAATTAAAATAAAAATAATTATTAGCTTATTAATTAATAAAATTAATATTATTATTAAAGGTATAATAAGGCCTAAATATATAAGTAATAATATTAAATATAGATATTATAAAAAAAAAAGCTAATATATTATTATAAAAAAATATATATATATAAAAAAACCTTAATTAAAAAATAAGATATTATTATAATAAAAAGAATTCAAATAAAATATATTAAGTAATAAATATTATTTATGTAATAAGTATTAATAAGCTAAAATAAATATAAGACTTTAATAAAACTAATAATATTAAAAAATTAATAAAATATTTTAATTATTTATATTATAATTAAAAAAAAAAATTTAATTTTAAATGTTTAAGGTAATATAATAAAAAGCTTTTATTAAGAGTTTATTTATAGATTAAATAACTTAAAAGAGTTATTTAAAGCTTTTTTATTTACTTAAAGATCTTAGGGACTAAGATTTCTAGAGAAAAAGTAAGTATAAGGATATAAAGTAGTTATTAAATCTGCTAACTAATTAGGGTAACCTCGGCTAGTTATTATATATATAGAGACCTCCTAAAAGCTCTATAGCTAAGCTATTATAAAAGGCTTAGTAAGTTAAAGTCTTATATATAATAGAGACCTACCTTTAATTTATAGGTTTATCCTAATCTAGCTATTAAGGCCTATTATCTTATAAATAACTTAAAAGATAAAAGGTATCTTTTTATTTTATTAAGCTATAAAATAACTTATAAGATTATATTAGCTTAAATATACTTAATTTATTATAAATCTAAAATAAAATAATTACTTTAATTATACATTATTAAAATATAATAGCATAATAAAATAAAAAAAAGATTAATACTTAAGATAAATAATAATATAAGATAATAAAATAAGAACCTAAGGAAAATGTATTAAATTCCTAATAAAGTCTTAAGAATATAATACTATAGAGAAAAGATAACCTAAGAGATAAGGCTAAGAGTTTACTAAAATATTATATATATAAGAATATATAGTACTTATTATAAGCCTATATAAGGCTATAAAGGATTAAGAAGATAATATTAATAGAAAATAATAGCTAGCTAATAATATAGCCTAGGTTTTAATATAAAAACAAGAGATTAAGGTTAAAATAGGCCTTAAGATAATATTTATATTATACAGCTAAAAAGCTATTAAAATTATAATATATTTAAATATAATAGTAATATTAAATTATATTAATAAAGATTATACCTAGAGATACATATTTTAAAAGCCTAATTAAATAAAAGGCTTTTATTAGATTATAAGAGAAATAAAGCTAAAGGCCTAATATAAGTAAGATATTTTTATTATAATAATAAATTATTAGGTATATATATAGTATTTTAAATATATTTATATTAATACTAAAAAGACTTAAAACCTTAAGGAATTAATATTTTATTTTTAATATTTATTACTATAAATTCCTTAATTATAATTAATAATAAGAAATAATATTAATAATTTAAGAAAAGAATATATAATACCAAGATCTTTTTAGCTTAGAAATCTTATAAGAAAGTAAAAAAGCTTAAGTATATTTTCTTTATTATATTTTATAAAAAGCTCTATTTAGTACTTAATAAAAATATTATAAAACCCTTAAGACATTTTATTTTTTTAATTAAGCTATAGGATAAGCTAAATATCTTAAGCTTTAAGAAAATTAACAAGTTATCTTAATATAGAGATATTAATTATATTATTAAGCTTATAAAAAATAAAGATTTTCTTTATAAATATATTTACTTTTATTTATATTAAATTAATAAGATTATAAGAATATATTATTTATAATATATAAAAGGGATATATTAGACCTTTAAAAAGTCTTATAGGGGTATTTATTTTTTTTATTTTTACATAACATAAAAGACTTTATTTTAATATAAATTTTAAATGTCTTTATAGTAATATTATTAAAAATTAATACTTTTTTCTTTTAATTTTAGATATTATTAATAAAATATAAAATATAAACTATTTATTTAAGATTAATATAGAAAATATATATTATTATATTTATAATAAGAAAAATCATAAATAAAAAATTATATTTTATATATATTATAGCTATTTTAAATATCTAGTTGAATTATTTAGGTATATTAATATATTGATTATTTTTTAATATTATATTTATTAAGCCCTTTAAGGATTTCTTAATATAATTTAAATAATATATTTAAATAATATTTGTATTTATTTAAAAGATAAGAAATTTTATATAAAGGCCCTTAAAGAGATTTTAGGCTATATATAAAAAATAGAATTATATATAAAGCTATTAAAGTGCTTTTTTTATTAATAAGAAGTAAAATTCTTAGAGTTTATTTTATTAAGTAAGGAGATTTTAAGAAATCTTTATTAAGTAAAAATAATTATAAAATAACTTAAGCCTATAATATATAAAGAGATTTAAGTCTATCTTAGGTTTTATAATTTCTATAAATATTATATTTATAAATATTTAAACATAATAGAATTATTAATAAGCCTCTTAAAGAAATATATAAATGTAAAAAAGCTAAGAAGATATTACTTAAATAATAAAAAAATAATAATTCTTTTTTAATTTTTAATTAAATTTTAATAAATATTTTATGTTACTATTTTAATTTAAAATAATTAATATAAATAAATATAAATATATTAAAGGTAATAATAATAAGTATTTCTTTTAACCTAATAATTAAAATAAATAATATTTTATTATTTTTTAATAAAAAAAGTTTAATTAAATAGAATTTAATTATAATACCTTAGATTAAGAGATAATAGCTATAATTAGGTTATATAAATATTAATAATATTACTTAGAAAAGGCTTTAAATTAAATTAAAGTTTTTAGTAAAATTAGGGTCTAAAAGAATCTAAACGCTGCCCCGCTAATATATAATCTACTATATTATCCCTTAATACCCTCTCCATCTTTAACCATCTATAATAACAGCAAATAATATCTAATAATAATAGAATTTTCTTAATTATTTACATAAACTACGCGCTAAATTAGGATTTTAATAAGGTAGCCTAAGCCCTTATCATTCACGAGGTAGAGATAAGAAAGACCTACTATAATGTCGCCGCTAAGGCAAAGTATTTACTAGCTATTATCTTTAATATTTATTAATGCTAAAAAACTTAATAAACTCTAGATAAAAAGCTAAAATCTAGGTATCCTAAGAAACTTATAGTTTAGTAGATTAAATATATATTAATTTTACTTAAATATAACTATAAGATTATATATAAATCGCTTATTAATTATCTAAATAATAATATCTCTTAGATAATAATATATTAAGTTATTTATTATTATTATAATTATAAATAAAAAGTAATATAAAAAATATTATTATTAAAAAAAATAACTTATTAGTAATTATTATAATATTAAGCCTAGAAGGAAAATATTAAAAAATTAATTAAGGTATAGTAGTTTAGAAATTAGGTATTAAATTTACTTAGGAAGGTTTTATTTAACTAATATTATTTTTAGATTATTTTCTCTAATAAATTAATAATTTAATCCTAACGAAATTATAAATATAAATAAATCTTCTAAAAGCCTTATATAAAGTTTATAAAAGAATTTATTAGTATTATAATTTATAGGAAGTCTAAGTTATTAATTATAATTTAGGGAGTAATTTAGAGAGAAGAGAAATCTAATATTATTATTATAATCCGCAATTAAACTATAAAAAGGAAAGAATATTCTTCTTTAAGTTATTAAGAAGCTTTATCTAAAGGTTTACTTCTTATATATAATAGTATAAAAAAATTCTAATTAGATAACGCAAGAATTTATATATCTTAGTTATTAACTAACTAATTACTTTCCTACTTAATTAAGTAGATTAACTAGCTAGTATATTCCTTAGATATTAATCTAATTAAGTATATCTAGAAGTAATTAAAGCTTAATATTAAGAAGATATTCCCTTATTTAGACCTCCTAAAAAATAACAAAGTTAATATAGCAAAGTTAATCAAATGCATCAAATTAGCATAGGTAATAATTACTATTGACCAGATTAATATACTAATTAATTCACTCCCTCGCCGACTTAATGCATGTATCTAGGCGCAAATATAGTATACTAAATATTAAAGAAGAAAATTAGGGCTTTATTTTAATATATAAAGTATATTTTTAAATATTTATTTAATAGAAATATATATATATAAAGTTAATACTATAAAAGTATTTTAATCCTATAGGGTGGGTTATTTAGATTCTTTTAGACCCTAATTTTAATTATTAGAATCTATAAACCTTTTAAAAATACCTAAATTTAATAGCTAATAAGTAAAATAATATATTTACCTTATATTATATAACTTTATAATTAGGTAGTATAAAAATAAAAATAAATGTTATTAATATCTTATTAAGATTATTAAGATATGCCTTAAAAGAAATATAAACCTCCTAGTTTTTAGAAATACTTAAAGATAAAATAGCTAAAATTTAAGTAATTAATTAATTATAAGTTAAAAAATAAAGTTAGGTATAAAGCTTATATTAAGAGTAATAAAGTCCTAGACCTTAAGAAGAACTAAGGTAAATAATAAGTCCGTAAAGGAAAAAAAGCTTTTTATTTAATTTTAAAAAACTAATATTATAAATAAGCTTAATTTATATTAATTCCCTAAGTAAATAAAAGTTAAGCTAAGAATTATTAATTTATTATTAATAAGAATAATTTAGATAATAGTAGTAAAGGAATTATTACTATAAGTAATATCCTTTAGTTTATTCTTTAAGCTAATTAGGGTAATATAAAATAAGGATTTTATAGAAATTATAAAAAAGTATTATAAAACCTAGAGAAAAAAAAAAAACCTTATTATATAAAATATAAGGTAAGATAGGCTTTTATCTTTTAAACACTAAGTACATATCTTAAGAGAACTTATATTATAAAAAAATATTTTTTATTTATATTATAAAGACCTCTTCGTAAAATATTTTAATATAAAAAGGACTATTAAACTCTTTAAGTATAAGTTTTATTAAGAGATTATAAATATTAAGGAGTATATATAAATCTATATAGTTTATTAAAAGGTAATAATTAAGAGGTATTACCCTTATGGCTATTTAGAAAACTTATTAATTTTATATTAACTTATAATAAAACTTTTTATAGATCTTACTATAAGATTATCTTTTATTTTATATAAAGACTAAGAGATTAATATAATCTTAGTTATAATAAATAAGTATATAAAATATATTATATTGCTTTTTATTAATATAATAATAATAATAATAAACTATATAGAGCTTTTTTATATAAAAATAGAGCTATATTATAAGGCGCTATAAGGGATTATTATAAACTAAGGGCTTATTTTTATAAATAAATTTTAATTAAAATTATATTATATCTCTTAAATAAAATGAAGGCTTTTAATAACTTTTTACCTTTAAATTAATAACTATATAAAATATATAAATTAGATTATTAAAAATTACTTCTAATATTTTATAATAAATTATTATAAAAAGTAATTAAAGTTATTACTAATAGTATAATTTATATATAATTTAGTACTTAATAAAATAATTAATATTTCCATAAATAATATATTTATAAGTTATAAACTAGACTTTTATTTAGCCTTTAATAATAATTTATTAAAGTAATAAATATTAAATATTAAGGTATAGCTTATATATCTATAGAAAGTTAAAGACAAATTATAATAAACTTAGTAAAGAGTTATTAAAAGAAAAATAAAATAATATAATTCTTATTATAAACCTATAAAGTTTAATTAAGGAAACCTTATAGTATTATTTATTAAGAACTTTAAGCTAAAAAAAAAAAAGAATTTATTACCTTAATATATTAAGTTATTTAAAATTCTTAAGAAGATTATTAAATAAGCTTATTATATTATTTTATTAAATATATATTTATAATTATATAATATTTTATATATTAATCTTCTTAAAGTATAGGTATAATATTAAAAATAAAATAAAACAATCTTATTAATATTTAATTTTAATAAAAATATAAAATAATATAAAATTAAACGAATTAAATAAGAAAAAATATATTAAAGGCTAAATTTATTACTTAGTTAAGTAGAAAAGGTAATTAATAAAATATAATAAATAAGTTAATATAAATAATATAGAGTATATATAAGAAGCTATAAATAAATAGTAAGAAATTATAATAAAAATAATATAAAAAAAGAAAAAAAATATAATATAATTATAATAAAAGATATACTAAGAAAATTAATAAAATAAATAAGTAATAATTATTATATATATTTATAAATTTAATTAAATTATTAATTTAAAAATAAAGTAATTAATTATATAATTATATTTATATATTAAAATATTAGGAAACTTATATTAAAATAATAGCTTAAAAAGAAAAAAAAACTAAATTATATATATTTTAATAATATTACTCTTAGTAAGAAAGAATTAAATAAAATATATTATAAATCTTATTATTATTATTATTTAGGTTAATAATAGCCTTAATCTCTTAATAAAAAAAAATTAAATAGTAATTTATATATTATACTTAATATTAAAAAAATCAAAAGCTAAAACCTAAGTATAATGCTAAGTAAGCTAAATATCTTTATTTTAAGGAAATATTAATAAAATTATAAAAAAGCTATAAAGAAATTATAAATATATTATATTTATGGTAGGGGGATAAAATATAATAATTAAATATTTTTTATAATTAATAATAATTACTTTATATATTATAATAATTATTTAAAATTTATAAAAATATTAAAAAGTTATATTAAAAATATAATAAATAGGTAATTAATTTATATAGACTTTTTTATTTTAATAATTTTATATATAAAATAATAAGTAATCTTAAGCGTATAAAAGGCCTTATAAAATTAATTAATAATAATAATAAAATAATAAAAAGTAATCTTATTAAAGAAATATTACTTAGTAATATTATTATCTTTAATATTAAGATTAATAGGTATAATATAAGTAGAATTAATATAAGATAATATATAATAAAGCTTATAAAAATTACCCTTAAGGATAATAAGAGGGCTTTCTTACAAGTTAGCTAAGTAAGTACTAAGATAATATTAATAAATAATAAGGTTAAGATATATATATATATATAAGATAAGTATTATTATTTTTATTAGACTTAGTATAATAATAAAAGATAATATTAATATATTTATTAATAATTACGAAATATTAAAAAGAGATTTAAGAAGGATTTAAAGAATTAATGATAAGACCTTTAGTCTTAATTACTAAGTAACAATAGTTTATATATTAATAATTAATCTCTATTACGAAAAAATAAGTAATATAATTAATCTTTTTATTACTTAGTATCTTATTAAAGAATTAAAAAAAACTATTAAGGTATTAAAAAAGAAATACTTTAAGAAGATAAGAGCTATAAAGAAAGAAATATATTATAAAGATATATAAAAAAGAAAAAGCTTTTATATATATTATTATTTTAATAATAAGAAAAAAAATTATAAAGGTAATACTAAATTACTTATTTATTATTATAGTAAAAAAAAAGAAAATATATTTTATTATTAATAAAAAATAAAGCTATTGTTATTAATAGCTATTAGCTATTTAGTATTATTAAAGGAGCTGTTATATAAACTTACTTTTAGTGAAGATATTTAGCTTAAAGGGGGGGGATAATTATTATATAATATTATATAAAGCCCGCATAATAATAGGTTTATATGCCTTAATCTTCTTAGCGGGGTAATATAAAGAAATCCTTAATGTTTCACTATGGCTTTAATTATCTTAGTTTTAATAAGCTTTAGTATAATATAACTATTTTACCTACCCAGCTTTATATAACCTAAGAAGTCATAGTTATAATACTTAGCCTTTAGATATTACAGATTTTATTATTCTTATATATAGCTATATTATTTAGAATTATCTAATTATTACTAAGTTAATTAATAAAGCTTTAATTGAGAACCCTAAGAAAAATATATCTCTTATTAATACTAATAGTCTTAATATTACTTGAGCTTATATTATTATTAATACTGTTAGTTAAATAGACCTTAGACTTAGTTAAGGCAATATAGCTAAATTAAATAATAAAAATAGTATTATTATCTTCAAGGGTATAAAGACTTTTTTTAATAATAAGAAAAAATATAATAAAAAGTTCTTATTTACTTACTATAAATAAACTATTACTAATATTTATATTAATATTAGCCTTAGAAAGCCTATTATTTAGTTAATCCTTAATACTCTTATTAGTTATATTAATAATAGTAGCTTTATTTCTAATAAAACTATTATTAAACTCTATACTAATAGATAGTAGCTATAATAAGTTATTAATAATATAATAAATATAATTAGAGACCTTATAGTTATATAAAAGATAGCTATATAAAGGAGTAAGGGTATTTATAATATTAGAGGTAGTATTAAGTCTATAGGGCTACTTTAAGGTATTTAAGTCTTTAATTTTACGAGAGATAACTCTAAGCTTATTAGATTATAGCTAATACTAACTCTAGGTTTTAATCTAATATATTAAGAGTTAACTTTATTATTTAAAGATATATAGAAATATAAAGAACTAGAGAAATAAGCTATTTATAAATATATATATATTAAAGATAGAAATAACTATATAACTCTTTTTTTTTACTATTGTATTTATAATATTAACTTTCTTAAATATAATATTAAAGCTAACCTTTATATTAATCTTAAGGATAGTAATTATATTTATTACTTTACTAGAGATCCCTATAAGCCCCTTACTTTAGAGCCTAATATTAATAATATATATAAGACTTATTTTATTAAAAATAAAGACTTATATAATTCTTTAGCTAAGAAGAATAGTATTATAATTAAAGATATTAAGAAGTAAAATCTTAAAAAGACTTAGGCTTAGATTAGCTATAAGGATATACTAATAAGGTATAATATATATATTAATCTAAGCTTAGCTTTTATGCCTCTTCTATAAAAGGGAAAAAATATAAACCCCTTATCTTAGGTATAAAGCTACCTAAGGATAACTTAATATTACTAGCTAATCTTAACCCTTACCCTTTCAAGGCTTATTATAATAATTAGGGCTTTTATAATATATTTCTAAATTACTATAAGATAAACTCCCCTAAGGATAGCAATCTAGGTACTAGGAAGCTAGGCTTTTAAAATACTTATATCTCTAATTATAACTATAAATTAAAAAAACTAAGAATTATTAGTTAAATTTAATAAGATTAGCTATTATAAGGCATTTAGTCTTAAGTAGGACTATTTATACCTTAAAGCTAAGGATATTAATATTAATAGCTTTATATATATATTTATTAAGTATTTATCTTAATTAACCCTAATACCTAAAAGCCTATTATTAAATTAGGCAAAGACTAATAAGCTAACTTTAAAAAGCTTAATATTAAGTATAGTATTTTTATTAATAAATAGGCTAATTCTATTAAGCCTAATAAGTATAATATTATTTAATTTATTATTATCTAAAACTATAAGGCTTTTACTTTTAATTTTACTTAGTTTATTAAAGATAAGGATATTAATAATATTAATATTAATTAAGAGTATTCTAATATAAATATCTTATATATTTTATAGAGGTAATTATTCTAACTTATATTAATATTATAGTTAATAAGCTTTTAATATTATAATAAGTAATAAACTAATTAGCTAAAAGACTAATATCCTTAACTACCTAAGATTTTATATAATCTTAAAAAATAAAATACCTTTAGATAAGATAATATTAATTATAGTATTAGTCTTATATTAATACCTTAAATAATTTCTTCTTAATTAAGTTACTAAGGTTATTAATTATAATAAGTAATATTACCTATATTAAAGATATATTATAATTAATAACCTTAAAGTTATTTTTATATATTAAAATCTTTATAGCTAATAGGATTATAAAAACTTAAATACCTATAATAAATACTTATTAGGTAAATATATTTAAAGTTATAATTAGAAATCTCTAGGATTAGAGATATATTTAAAATTCTAATATACTAACTTATAATTTTATATTTAATTAATATAACTAATATTATAAATCCTCTGTTAATAAGTATATAATATTAAAATCTTATTTATAATAAACTTATTAATTCTAATTTAGCAGTTAGTTTCTAAGGCTAATATAAATAATAATAAGGTCTTTATTACTAAGTCTAGCTATAAAAGATCTTTTTACTTAGCTAAAGATAGATATTATAGCCCTATATATAAGTTTATTAGTTTTAGAATTAAGTTAGATATAAACCCTAAGATATATATAAAAATATTAAGCTACCTTATTAATACTAAGATTAATAAGATTCTTCTCTTTAGTAAGATATCTAAGGCTTTTTATATTAAAAATTCTTAGTTAAATATTATTTTTTATAGAGATTTATTTTAATATTTATTTATACTTAGAGATTTTAATATTAATAGAATTAATAATATAAGACCATATAAGCTATATAATACTATAAGTAAAAAACTTAAGATAAAATATCTAAAGAAATATTAATTTTATTAAAAGTATTAACTGGGCTATTAATTTATAAGATTTTATAAAAACTAACTTTAAAGCTATATTAAAATAGCCTAAGTCTAAAGAGGGCTATATTAAGGGAAATAATCTAAGTCTTGTTATAAAAAATCTTTATAATATCTTATATAAATATAGCTTTTACCTTAAAGGTTTTATAAATATATTAAGAAGAGAAACCTAAGAGACTTACTTTTTATTCTTAATATAAATAATATAAAAGCCTTTAATATATTAAATATTATATTAAATTATATTTATAAGTTTATATATAAATATAGCTACTATCTGCCTAGAATATATTAGATTATTAACCCTAGCCCTAATAAAGAAAATAAGTATATCCTAGTTATAATAATAATACCTCTTAATTATAATAAAGACTTAATTAATAATAAAAATAAAAATAATAAATAATACTATATTTATAAGGATAGCTACTAAGAGCTAAACTAATATAATAATTATAAGAAGGCTTATTAAGAGATGCTAGATAAGACTATAAAAAAGGGTAAAACTAATACTTATAATTATATATTTTAAAGCCCTTAGAGTAAGAATAGCTATAAGAGTATATTATAGCGGTGCCTTTTATTAAATAATAAGCTTATTATTAGAGGCTAATATAATTATAATAATTAGCTATTAAATAATATAATAAAGATTTTTATTAACGCTTTATCTTTCATTATATAGGTATATTATATAATTTTTTATTATTTTTTATATTAATTTATTATTAAAAGTATTATTAAAATTATTATTAAAATAATTATTAAGATTATTATTATTTATATATTTATATAAGCTAAGATATATATTGTATATTTAACTAGGTAAGTTTAATTAATTAAGCCTAGAAACCTCTATCTACCTTTAAGTCTAATGTTAAGCCTTAGCGCTAACTCTTTTTAGGTTTATAAAACTCTAATATTAACTCTAAGAACTAATCCCTCTAAAACCTATAATACTAATAACGCTTATTTCTTAATATAATTACGGCTATAGCTATATAGCTAGATCCTAACTATAATAAGACTTCTTTAATCTTTTTATTTAGGATAATAAAAGGTATTAATACTAATAATAAGAGTTATAAGTTATATTGCATATTTATTATATTTTAAGTCCCTAAGGAATTAATCTTTCTTACTAATAAGAATTTATCTTTCTTTTAGCCTCTTTTTAAAAGCCTTTAATAAAAAAAGCTTTTTTTTAATAAAATTAATTTTTTTATTAATATTATTATTAAATAAAAAGAAACTAAATAAAAAAAAATGTTATAATTAAAGGTTATAAGTTTAATATACTTTAGATTATTAAGGTTTTTATTTAATATAATACTCTAAAGGTATTTATTTAATATTATTTCTTATAGCTTATTTTAAGTATTTTTTATACCTTTATAAAGCTTATAAACTTTCTTACTAAGGTTATCTTAATTATATTAAAAGGTATATTAATAAGTATTAATTATATTACTTTAATTACTTAGTTAAAGGTCTTTATAAAAAGTAGCTATTATAATTATTAATATATTAGTAATTAATTATAGTTATTCTTAATTATAATTAAACCTCCTTTTATAAGGATAATAAAAGTGATTTTAATCTCTTTAAGTAATTAAGAATTATAAAAGTAATTAAAAGGTTAGTATTAAAGGGGAGAGCTATTATATAAAGCAGTTAAATTTTAACCTCTTTAATTAATTAAGATATAAGCTATTTATTATAAATAGAGCTAGCTTTCGTATATTATTAAAGCTATTAATATTTATATAAATAGATCTTATTAATTTAAGCCTATTAAGACCTCCAGCTTTAGGGATAGAGCCTTTATTATTAAAATTACTAAGATATTTACCATAATACTTTGATTTTTATTTTAAGTAATATAAAGTTAAATAATAAAGAAAAAAGTTATTTATATTAATAAATATTCTTAGATTAATTATTTTATTCTTATATTAACCCTTAAGCTTATTATAGATATTAATTTAAGTATTTTTAGATATAAAGTACTTATTATTAATATAAATAAATATTAATTAACTTTCTTAGATTCTAATAGCTTATATTAATACTTCTAAGTAAATATAGCGCTAATAAGAGCTAAACTAATTAATTATATTTCTTCTAAAGGCAAAGATCCCCTATATGCCTTTTTATAATAATTAAGCCTATATAGTAAAACTAATCTAATATTAGATAAGATTAAGTAAGTCTTTAATATTCTAAGTAATATACCTATAAGTAAGTTAAGCTATAAAGAGTCTAAGAAGATTAAGAGGTATACTAAAAAGAAAAGTAACAAGGGGAATCCTTAATTTTAGCTAGGCATAGGTATAATACCTAAGCCTAATAATCCTAGGCTAAATCCTAAGCCCCCTAAGAAAAAAGAATATAATATACCCCTAAAATAATAAACTAAGGTTTTAGGGTATAAAAATATCCTCTAACTCTAAAATTATAATAATAATAATAATATTATTATAAAATAATATTTCTTTATTATTATAATATATTATTCTAATATAGCTATTTATAATATCTAGTTAACTTATTTTTCTAAGTAAGAATACGCTTATTATTATTATAGCTTAATTACTTAAGACAACTCTTTATAGTTTATACTAACCTACCCCTAAGTAGCTATAATAAAGTCCTACCTATTATTATAATACTAACTCAGGTCATATATGCCTCTATAAAAGGCAACCAATTAAGGTCAGCGACTCATAGGATATATTATAAGCCTAACCTAGGCTTATAGAAGGACTTATAACTTACTATGAGCTATGAGTTATAATTATAAGTTATATCTAAGTATATAAAATATATTTATTATACTTCTTATATAATAATTACCTTAGCTATTAATATAACTTAGTTATACTTAATACCTTTAAGTATATTACTAAATATAACTTATACCCTTATTACTTAGATTATACTTAATACTTTTTATTAATATAAACCTAATATAATTAATTTATCTCTTAAGAAATACCTAATTATTATATATTAATAACTCTTATTTAATAATATATTATATACTCTAAGTAATATTATTACTATAGCGCCTAATATTAGATTACCCTTTACCTCTCGCAATAAACTACTTATTATACCCTAATAGGGATAGCCTATTATTAAGCTAAAAAAACCTAATATTTTAATAGATATAAATAATAATAGGGAAAAATATATTATTCTAGCCTTATGTAAGGATAAAGTTTATAAGCTTAAGAATAAATATAATTACTTAAGTACCTAATATAATAACCTCCTTGATAGTATATAAAATAATACTAAAATTACCTAAGAATAACCTATAGGTATAGAGATATCTATAAATAATATATAAAAATACTTTTATTAAGTTATAAAATAATAATAACAATAGAAGTATAATTCCCTAACTATATTATTTTTTATAATAAAATATATATAAACCCTAAAAAGGTTTTAATAATTAAAGATTAAAAAGAATTAATAAAAATTAAAAAAGTATAAGTCTTTTTAGGCTTTATTAATTCCGATTATAAATTTCTTTAATAATTTAAGAAATTTATTATATTATTAATTAATTTTATAAAAAAAGATAAAATATTTATATTTAAAAATAAAATAAAAAAAGGCTTTAATATAATTATGGAATTTATCTTAAGTAAATTAATACTTAAGATATTTAAGTTATCTTAATAAATTAAACTTAAAATAAATATCTTAGATTTTATATTAGGCGCTTAGATTAAATAATAAAAAATAAAAGACTTTTATACCTTATTATATTTTATTTTTATAAGTTATATAAAGTAAAACTTAATTACTTTATTTATAATAAAAAATTCCTTATAATAATTAATACCTTTAAAAAGTTTTAATATTACCTCTTAGGAAATAAATATTAAACTAAGGTATATATAAATTATAAAAATATTATTTACTTTATAAAGACTTAAGAACTTAATAATTAATAATTATAATATATTAAATATCTTTTAGAATTTAATTATATTATTATTTATATAAAGAAAATAAAGAGTAATAAAGCTAATATTATTAGCTAATAACCTAAATTAGATATAAAAAGATTAAAGTAAAAAAATAACTCTTATAATTTATATAAAAAAAATACCTTAAGTAATAAATACTTACTTATATTAAGTAATAATTATTAGTATATTATTTAATAAATAAATAAAAAAATAAAATTATTATTAATATAGTCTTAGAGAGCTTAAAAGACTTATAATTAAATAAATAGATTAAATAAAAAGCTAATAAGAAATAATTATATACTAGAAATATATTTTTATACCTTAGAAGTATATAAAAGAATTTATTAAATATTATTATTAGACTATAAAATCTAATAAAAAACTTAATAATAAAGATTTCTAAGAAATAATATATTAATATTTTAATTAAGAAAACCTTAGTATAAGACCTAAAAGCTACCTTAATTATAAAATATATTATAATAATATATAGCTAGGAGATAAGGACCTACTAAAGCTATATAAATATAATAAAGCTATAGGGATATTTTATATTATTATTAGAAATACCTATATAATAAAATAAAATAATTTATTCTTAAAATCAATCTAGGGATATAATATATAACTCTTAGATAATAAAAAACTAAATAAGTAATAAGTATTAAAAAAGCTATATTATAACCTTATATATAAAATATATAATTATATATTATATAGATACTAAGGAATTAATAAAACCCTAAAATAAGTTAAGATAATATTTATATTTCTTAAAATAAAAAAGATTATTTTAATAATTATTAGCTAATATAATTTTTATATAAAAACTAAGATATAGCGCTATAAACCTTATAAAAAGTTATAATTACTCTTAGTTATAAAATAACTATAAAACTTAATTATTATAGATTTTATTATTAAATTACCCCTATTAGAAAAATTAATTACTAAAAACTTCTATAATAATATTCTTATTATTATAAATAAACTTATAAGATTTTCTTATTTTATACCTTATAAAGAATTAATAATAACTAAAGAATTTACTTATTTTTTTATTTTTATATTATAAAAATATATAATATATTACTTAAGATTATTATAAATTAAGGATTATTATTTACTTTAAAATTCTGATAAAGCCTTATAGGATACTTAAGAATTAATTATAAATCCTTTATTATATATTATAAGGAAATAAATAAATTAACTAAATATGTAAACTAAATACTAAAATAATACTTTTAATATTATATTATTATAAGTAAATTAATTAAATCAAAAAGCTATTAGTTATATAGCTAGCCTATATTATATAAATAAATAAAAATATAAAGATTATATTAGTTTATATTAATTTTAGATTTACCCTAAATGCCTATTAATAAATAAGAAATATAATTATTAACCTTAAAGTAATCCTTATTAATAATTAACTTAAAAACCTTTATAAAGAAATATAAATAAAACTTAAATTTATTAAAAATAAAATAATAAATTATATTAATAAAAAAAGAATTAAGAGATTAATCTTCTTAGAGAGAGATATAATATATCTTCTAATAAGAAATATTAAAATAAAATAATAAAATAAAAAAGTTAATTATAAATATATTATACCTTATAAAATTAAGTAAAAAATCTTAAAATATAATTATAAATTAAACTTATTACTTAAGGTTAAGCTTTATTTAATCTTTTATATTTTATTATTTAAATTAATAAAAAATATTATCTAAGTTAAGACTAGAAGTAAACTAGAAACTAAGGTTAATAGACTAAAAGAATATATAATAAAAACTATTCTTAATATAAATAAAAGTAATAATCAATTAAAATATTTTATAAAATAAATAAACTACTTAAATTTAGGAAATACTTAAGAGCCCCTAAAATACCTTATTAATATATAATAACTCTTAAAATACTTTTATTAATAGCAAAGAAATTAATAAGCTCGCCTTAGTTAATAATATCTATAGCTCTAGCTAGCTATACCTTTATTATTATAAAAGATTCTATATTCTTTATTACCTCTAGCTTATTTAATATCTTAATATTATAATAAAATATCTCCTTACCTTACTTAATTAATTATTTCTTTTAATAATAGAAATATATTAAATAACTTAATTACTTATTTATTTATTACTATAAGGCAATTAACTTTAACTCTATAACTTCCTTCTCTTATTCTAATTAATACTTTTCTTAAATAAGAGAATTAATTAATAATAAATACTTAGTATAAAATAACCCTTATTACGCTAAGAAATAAACTTACTACTAAGAAAAATAGCCCTATAACTATTATATTAATAACCCTAATAGGTATACTAGGTATAATACTTATAGCTCTTTTTAGCTTAATATTTTAATTACTATAGCTTATAATAGCTATAACGCATAATAAAGAACTTAGTCCTTTTAATAAGAAGGGCTTATATTATATAATTATATATAGCTTTAGATTTTAGTATTATATTACATAGCAAACTATTTATAAATATAAGTTATATATTAAGAGGGGATAGCTGTAAGAAATAGTCTTAAGGATAAAAACTAATAAAGAGGGGATATTATATTATAATACTAACTTAGGTTATATGTACCTTTATAAAAGATAACTAATTAGGGTTAGTAACTCATAGTATATACTATAAGCCTAACCTAGGCTTATAGAAAGACTTATAACTTATTATAAGCTATAACTTATAATTATAAGTTATATCTAAGTATATAAAATATATTTATTATACTTCTTATATAATAATTACCTTAATTATTAATGTAACTTAGTTATACTTAATAGCTTTAAGCATATTACTAGATATAACTTATACCCTTATTACTTAGATTATACCTAGCACTCTCTACTAATATAAACCTAGCATAACTAGTTTATCCCTTGGGAAATACCTAACTATTATACTTATATCTTAATATAAAAATAATTAGCGCTTTAAGAAATAAATATTATAAGTCTTAGTAAATTAAGAAATATTATAAAAATATTAATTATTATAAGGATAAATTCCCTTTTATTTAGTTCTTAAAACCTAATACTCTTAAATAAAAAAAAAGAAATATAACTAAGAAGAGGTAATATATTTATTATATACTTAGTATTAATAATATAAAGGCTACCTTTAATAAAAGAATCTTTATTAAGGGCTAGTTCTTAAGAAATAATTTAAAACCTTAAAGAATTACTAAGATATATATAAAATATTTATTAAATTAATAATTATATTACGCCTATAGGGTAAGGTTAATAATTATAGTATTAAGCTTATTCTTAATACCTGCCCCGCTATAGTTCTTAAGAAATATATATTAATACTAGCTAAAGATAATAGCCTCTAGGAAAATAGTTATTAGCTTAGTGCTATTACTAAGATAGATCTTAGCTTTGCCCTATTAGCTATTAATAATTAATATAATAAAAACCTAAATATAAAGAAATAAGACTATAAGGAGTAATATAACCTATTAATTAATAATAATAAGGCCTAAAGATACTTTACTTACTTAATAGCTATAATAGGTATTTACTTATAAGGGGGATAATCTTATTATATTATATATATTAATTTAAGTATAAAAGACTTAAGAGTTATTTTATTTTTATTTTATTATTATAAATAATACTTATTAATAATATATCTTATTTTAAGAATAATAATTAATTACTTTATTTATATTAACTTTATAATTACCTGAGGCTATTTATTAACCCTTATAAGATCTTATTTTATAAATATTATTTTACTTACTTAATTAACCCTTTTTTAAAGTTACCTCTTATATTATAGCCTAAGAAACCTCTAAGACATATAACTAGAAGGACCTATATTATCATACTAGTCAAAAAAGGATTAAGACAAATCACGCCCTATAGGCTATAATCCCCTCTAATCTAGCAAGTAAAATCATAATGGCTTAGGCCCTATAAGCTATAATTTATTATAATCCGCCTTATTATATAAAGTATATAAGATATACTTATTATACTTTCTTATATAATAGCTACCTTAGCTATTAATATAACTTAATTATACTTAATACCTTTAAGTATATTACTAGATATAATACCTTATTATTTAAGTATAGCGTAATTAATCTACTTATTAATTTAAACCTAATATAATTAGTTTATCCCTTAGGAATATATATAATTATTATATATTAATAGCTCTTATTTAGAAGATTACTTATATTACCTTAAGTAATATTAAATATAATAGCTACTTAGGTAATTTCTATAAATAACTATTAATAGGTTTTACTTATTAATTACTTATTTATATTTATTATACTTATCTTAATTAATTAAAATAAAAATATAAATAATATAAATAGCTCTAATAATAAGGAAAATAAATAGCTATAAGCCTAAAGTATAGCTATAAGCGCTAAGATAAATAGACTCTATGAACTTATTAAAAGAATAAGTAAAATATAATAAGTATAAAATACCTAATATATAAATAATATCTAGGAAGTTAATAATATAATAATTATAGCTATAAGGGGCAAGGATATAAGAGAAATCTTAAAGTTAGACCCCTTAGAGAAATTTAATAAGATTACTTATAAGCTACCTATATTCCTTATATAGCTATATGCTTTTATAACCTATTATCTAACTTAATTTAACCTAGTATCTAATAAAGTCTAATATACTATAAGGTAACTTATTAAGTATATTATAGCCTAGGTTAAACTTATTATAAAAAAAGTATTTTATTACCTTATTTATTAAACTTTTATCTAAGACTATTAATCTCTATTTTAGCTTTAAGACCTTTAAGGCTATACTCTAATAAGCTTTTAGAATAATTAATAAAAAGGTATAAGCTAAAAAAAAGATTAAAATACTTAAATAAACCCGCTTAGCCTTAGAATATAAAATAAAATACCTCTAACTTACCTTAAAGCTTAATTAGGATTAAAAACTTTTAATATTATTTTTCTTTAATAGACTTAAGAAAAAAATCTAAGTAAAACTTTATAAAGAAAATTAACCTAATAATCTTATTAATTATATTAATAGGGCTATTAAGATTAATAATTAATAGTTCTTATAAAAGAAGCTATAAAACCCTAAGTTTAGTAATAATAAAGCTAATAACCTATAGTTTAATATTAATTAAGGTAAGAAGAGAAATAATAATACATTTTATAGCATTAAAGCTAGACCTATAATATTTAGAGCTATATAAAAGAGTAAATAACACCATTATAGCCTTAAATATTAATATTACTATAAGATAAATTATATTAAGAAGGTTTATTATAAGAAATAATAAAATATTAAGAAAAGATATTATTAGCTAAATTAATAATAATCCCTCCTAGAAGGTAAAAAATATATAAATATAATATAATAAGTCTAATAAGAAGGTAAAGAACCTTAAATTATAATTTAAATAATTAAACTTATTATAATATTATAAAGTAAATATAATATATTAATAAAAAGAAATTAAGATAAGTATAAATAAAAACTAAATATTAGAGTAGCCTATAGCTAGGTAGGATAAACTAGGGAATAACTAAAAGAAACCTAAGCTATATAATAGTAATTACTCTTAGAACTAGTAAAGTATAGAAACCTTATGCTAGATATTATAAATAGTAAAAGAATTATTATCGCGGTAATTAAAAAACTTAAATAAAAAGAAGAAATAGCACTAATAAGGCAAAAATAATAAGTATCCCTAATAATAAATAAATAAGCTAACTTCTAAGAAGCTATTATAAAAGGCTTCCCTTATAAGAAGTAGATTATAAAATATAAAAAAAAGAAATAAGTTTTAATACCTATTATAATTTATTAAAAGGACTATAAATAGAATAATCTTATATAATATAATTATATTTTATACCCTTAATATTAGATTAAGATATCCTAGGAATATAATAAGACCTATAAATAATAAAAAGTAGATTAATATAATAGATTATTAAGATATATAGATTAAAGTATAAAAGAAAATAGTATTAGTATTAATTAAACTAAGTTTAAATATAATACTAAGAAATTATAAAAGGAATTATATAAAAAATACTCTTAATAATAAAAGCGCTAAAAGAGTAATAAAGAATTATAAATAAAAGAAAGCTACTTATAGCTATATAATAAAAATAATAATTAATATTAGAATAGCCTATAGGAAAAGTATATCTAGATAATATAAGAATATATAAATACTATATATAAATAAGAGATTTATATCTAAGCCTATTATAAGGGATTAGCTAAAAACCCGCGATATTAAGAAATATTATTTAACACCTAAGATAATATATAAATATACCTAATATATAAGGAATACCTTAGTATCTTATAAATATCCTACTAATATTATTAGTATAAAGAATATTAAGAAGAAAAATAAAAATAAGATTATTTTCTTATTGCCTTATTAGCTTAACTTAATAATAAACCCTATATATAGTATAAAATAAAAGGATACTAGGTATTTTATTAGTATAATACTATTAATATTATATATATATAATACTACGAGGAATTATACTAAGCTATTTAGAAGTATAAGTAGATTATTTATAAGGTTAAAGACTAATAGAAATAAGTTAGCTAGGAGAAATAAGGAGAATTAGAAGACTAATAACTAGTAGCCTAGTTAGATAATAATAAAAACCTAAGATAAAAATAAGAATAATAATATTAAGACTAGATATATAGCTAGGATAATATATATAATTATAAAGTATATAATAATAATAAATATAAATATAATTATATTAGCTATACATTATTAAAAAACTAGGAAGCTTATCTATAAAAGGGCTATAGGTAGAAGAATAGTAAATAATACTATAAAGGGCCCTATATATTATAAAAGGAGGTATTAACCTAAGATATTTTAAAATACTAATATAAATTAAGGGAAAATAGCTATATGCCTTAGTAGATAGTAAAGCTAAGTAGAATCTTTTTAACCTAAGGATAATAAATAGACTTAAGCTATTACAAAGGTATAAGATAAAACCCTATATAATAATTAACCTTAAAGGGAAATAATTTAATTATAATAATAGAGTTATTAATAGTGAGATTAATTACCTTAAAGTTTTTATTAAAGGAAAGAATTAAGGAATCTTATTTAATATTATACTTATAAAAGGCTATAACTTAGTACTTAGGTACTTATAGTTATATTAATTTAACTTATATTTTAACTAGAGAATTAGCTAAGTATTCTCTTTTAATAAGAAGGTGTTTTTTATATTAGATAATAACTTAGAAAATAATATAAAATCTTAAATTTTTATTAAAAATACTAAAGAAATTAGGTAGAGGTAAATATAAGATATCTCTTTACTTAAAAGGATATAATATAAATACTATAAGAGATAAAAATAATAATAATAAAAAATAATTATATATATTATATAATAATTTTATTAATTAAAAGAAAACCTTAAATAAGTTAAGAAAATACTAAAAGAAGAATAGCTTAAGAATATTTTATTATAATATTATATCTATAAAAAGCTCTTTATAGAAAAACTTAAAATAGGTTTACTTAAATATATATATTATAACTTAGAAATTAAATTTATTAATAAGAAATAACTTAACTTTAATAAACTTTACTTACTTAATAAAGTATAATTATTAATATTAAAGGAATATATTAAAGATATATTATAGAAAAGATATATTAGGGAAAGTAAATTATTTATTAAATATCTTATTATATTTATTTTAAAGAAAAATAAAAAGCTTTATTTTTATATTAATTTTAAAATACTTAATACTATTATAGTCTAAGATTATATATTACTACCTCTTATTAATAAACTAAAGGATTAACTTTTTAATATAAACTATTTTATTATATTTAACCTTAAGAGAGCCTATAACCTTATTTAAATTAAAGAAAAATATAAATAAAAAACTACTTTTTATATTAAATATAGATTATTTAAGTATCTTATTATACCTTTAGACTTATTAATATATTTCTTATATTTTAATAAATAATTAATAATATATTATAAAAATATTTAAATATATTTATTATATATTACCTAGATAATATCTTTATTTTCTTTAGAATAAAAGAAGAATATAGAGAATATATCTATAAGATATTAGAAATATTATAAGATACTAAGCTATTAGTAGAACCTAAGAAAAATAAGTTTTATACCTTAGAAGTAGAATTTCTTAGATATATTATCTCTTATAATAAGATATAAATAAACCTTAAGAAGATATTAGTAATTAAGAAATAAAAAGAATTAATAAATATTAAAGAAATATAATCCTTTCTTAGATTTATTAATTATTATTATAAGTTCCTAAGGAAGTTTAAGAAGATTATTATATTATTAATTAACTTTATAAAAAAAAATAAATTATTTGTATTTAGGGATAAAATAAAAAAAGCCTTTTATATAATTAAGGAATTTATCCTAAGTAAACTAATATTTAAGATATTTAACTTATTTTAATAAATTAAATTTAAAATAAATATTTTAGACTTTATACTAGGCGCCTAGATTAGATAATAAGATAATAAAGGACTTTTATATTTAGTTATATTTTACTTTTATAAGCTATATAGAGTAAAATTTAATTACCTTATCTATAATAAAGAATTCCTTATAAGAATTAATTAGAAAATATAAATAACTAGTTATAGACTTTATTAAATATATATTAAGATATTAATAATAAAATAATAAAGGTTAGACCTATAAAGAGAAAATTTTTATCCCTAATAAAGTACTTTAAACTATCTTTAATTATTATTATTATTAAGTTATATATTATAATAACCTAGAAGAAATAACCTAAGCTATATAATAATACTATAATAATTATAACCTTAGAAGTAAAATAAAAAGAAAAATATATTAATATAAAAAATATTATAAAAAAGCTTAATTATTAATATAAGGATTACTAATCTATAAATAGTTAAGAATTATAAGAATACCTTACTAAATTAATATAATTACCTATATAATAAAATAAGGTAATTTATTATTAGAATAAATCTTAGAATATAATAAGTAACTCTTAAATAAAAAAAAAATAAATAAATAATAAGTCTTAGATAAATTATAATATAAACTTATATGCGAAATATATAATTATTAACTATATAGATACTAAGGAATTAATAAAACCCTAAAATAAATTAAAATAATATTTACTTTTCTTTATATAAAGAAAATCATTTTATAAATTATTAATTAATATAACCTTTATGCAAAAATTAAGGCATAATACTATAAACCCTATAGGAAACTATAACTACTCCTAGTTATATAATAACTATAAGACTTAATTACTATAGATTTTATTATAAAGCTACCCCTATTAAAAGAACTAGCTACTAGAAACTTCTATAATAATATTCTTATTATTATAAATAAACTTATAAAATTTTCTTATTTTATACCTTATAAAGAATTAATAATAACTAAAGAATTTATTTATCTCTTTTATTTTAATATAATAAGAACTTATAATATATTACTTAAGATTATTATAGATTAAGGACCCCTATTTACTTTAAAATTCTAATAAAGCCTTATACGATACTTAGGAATTAATTATAAGCTCTCTATAATATATTATAAGGAAATAGATAGATAGATTAAATAGATAAACTAAATACTAGAATAATACCTTTAATGCTATATTAACTATAAATAAACTAACTAGGTTAAGAAGCTATTAGCTATATAATTAGCCTATAATATAATAATAAATAAAAGTATAAAAATTACCTTAGCTTATACTAATTTTAGATTTACCCTAGATATTTATTAATAAACTAGGGATATAATTATTAAGCTTAAGGTAATCCTTATTAGTAATTAATATAAAAACCTCTATAAAAAAATATAAATAAAACTTAAATTTATTAGAAATAAAATAATAATATATACTAATAAAAAAAGAATTAAGAGCTTAATCTTCTTAGAGAGAGATATAATTTATTTTATAATAAGAAATTTTAAAATAAAATAATAAAATAAAAACTTAACTATAAATATATTAGATTATATAAAATTAAATAAAAAATCTTAAAATATAACTATAAATTAGACTTACCCCCTTAGGTTAAGCTTTATTTAATCTTTTATATTTTATTATTTAAATTAATAAAAAATATTATTTAAGTTAAAACTAATAATAAATTAGAAATAAAAATTAATAAACTAAAAGAATATATTATAAAAGCTATTCTTAATATAAATAAGATTAATAATAAGATAATATATTTTATTAAATAAAAGGATTATTTTAACTCTAAAAATATATAAAAACCCTTAGAATACCTTATTAATATATAATGCCTTCTAAAGGACTTCTACTAATAATATTAAAAAGAGAAATAAACTTAAGGCTAATAGCAGTCTAATTAATAATATCTATAGCACCCGTAGACTACGCGGCGATTATAGCCTCTAACTTTACCTTCTTAGTCGCCTCTAGCTTATCTAAGAAACAAAGACCGCGAATAGCTATCTTAATACCCTTAGTATATAATTAATATTTCTAGCGATAAAGTTAAATTAAATAAGCTAAAACCTTATTTACTCTTACTTAAGCTTCCTATGCCTCTCGCTATAGATATAAAAAGTCCTTTTTAATATACTCTTCCTTAGAATCTAGATAATTAAACTCCTAGTAGATATAATTTACTTAGAAAATTATTAATAATAAAAAACCCTATAAATAAAAATATATAAATAAATACTAGAGATATTTATTAATATATTATATAAAAGGTTATAATAAGTATACTCTTTATAGTGATTTAATTTCTTAGGTAAGGCTATATAATAAAGGCCACGAAAATAATAAAATAAGTAAGATATAATTTTAAATCTAAAATAATTAATAATATTACTTAGTTTAATAATAATTAATTATTTCTTAGAAAAGGAAGAATAATTAGATATATTAATAAAAGATTTTTATAGATTAAAGATTAATATATATATATAAAATAACTAAGGTTATAAATATAGCCTCAGGGATAAGACTAATAGAGGGGAAATATTATATTATAGCCTAAAAAACCTCTAAGATATATAACTAGAAGAACCTATATTATCGCATTAGTTAGGAAAGGATTAAGACAGATTATGCCCTATAGGCTATAATCCCCTTTAATCTAGTAAGTAAGATTATAATAGCTTAGGCCCTATAAGCTATAATCTATTATAATCCGCCTTATCGCATAAAGTATATAAGATATACTTATTGCACTTTCTTATATAGTAGCTACCTTAGCTATTAATATAACTTAGTTATACTTAATATCTTTAAGTATATTACTAGATATAATACCCTATTATTTAAGCATAGCGCGACTAGTCTACCTGCTAATATAAACCTAGTATGACTGGTTTATCCCTTGGGAATATATATAATTATTATACCTTATATTAAACTAGGCTTATTATTTTAAGTTATATTTTAATATTTAAATAAATTATAATATCTAAATAAAGCTTATTCCTATTTATACCTTTATTATTTCTACTCTCAATAAAAGAATCTAATTTTAAATTAAATAACTTTAATTATATTCTTACTAAACCTATTTATTTCCCTTAGGAAATAATAAATATCTTTCTTAAATTTTATAACTTTCTTAAGATTACTTACTTTTAAGATATTAATCTTAAGATATTACTGCTAAGTAGCTAATTAAATACTATTAAGTTAATTATTTTATTAAAACTAAAATAAGTTTATTAAGTTATATAATATTTACGTTATTTTAAGGATACCTTAGAGGCCCTTATTTATTATAATATATATCTCTTTAATTATAATTAAATATCTTTTTATAATATTAATAAATACTTTAATCTTATAAAGAAATTTTTCTTAGATTTTTATTACTTTAAGAAAAAAGAAATAAATATTAATATTTTTAAAACTTTTCTTTTTTTAAAAGGTTATAAAATAAATAAAAAAGTAATATATCTTAATATTTAAAATAATAAAGTTACTAAGTATATACTTCTTTTAGACTTAAATAAACTTATTAATATTAGGTCTTATTTTAATAGATTTTATAAAGACTTTAAAAATCTAAAACTTATCTTTTATTATAATAAGAATATAATTAAGAAAAATATTATAATATATATTAAACTAATTATAAAAAATATAAATTATAACTTAGCTAAAAGAAATTAAGAAATAAACCTAAATATTTAATATACTAGCTAACTTTATAAGAGTTTTTAATAACTTTATATTTTTTATAAAAATAAAGTTATTAGGTAATTAATTAGCTAATAAAGAAAATTAAAAATAAATATAATAAGTAGCTATTTATATATAGCTTTAATAAAGATATATCTTATTAATTATTATCTAAGTAAAATAATATATCTTATAATAGTAATAATAATAATAAAAGATATTAAAATAAATATATTATATTAATTAAAAAACAGATTAATATTAATTATTAAAAGCTATTAATAAAAAGATATTTATATCCTTATTATTAATAAATTAAAATAGCTATTAATTTATTAAATAATAAATCCTAGTAAATATAAAGATAACTAGCACTAAGATAGCGCTATTATCCCCATAGTTAAGGACTATAAGGGGTTCCTCCTTTATTAGCTAGCTATCCTTTTATCTATGCTTAGAGATAGAAATATATAGCGGCGACCTTTACTCCTTCTAGCAATAAAAAGACGCCTTAAGATTTAGGTTCTAGTGATTTCTATTTAGTGATATTATTACTATAATACCTAACTCCCATAGGATCTACTTATCCTCCCGGTGATAGGTCCTATTTAGTAACTCTAGGTCTAATTAGTTATATATGCCCTAGTGCACTCGCGTTAGTAGCCGCTATAGTTATAGATTACTAGCGGCGTAGACTTATTTATTAAGTATAATTACCTCTAGGGGGGAATTAGCACTTAGGTTTTTAAGACTATAACTAATTCTTAGGCTTAAATATAGTTTTAATATATGATTTATTATCTAAAGAATATAGAAAAATACTTGTATTATTTTTTAGAACTATATTACTGTCGCGGCATATTGACAATCAGTCGAGCGTTACATTTCCTGTTATAGAATAGTGCACCTTTTGAGCTTAAGCCTTTCGTCAAGCTTTAATCCGACCATTATTTCAAACTCCAATAACTCATATCAACGGGTAGTGAAAAATATAGGACTAGGTTTATTCGTCCATAGTTATCGCGCTCTATATCTGATATTAATTTTATCTTGCTCTGAAAAACTTTTGTTCTCTGAATATACCGTCATCCTTGGCCCTAATATCGCCATATGATTGGTTATTAGATTAGTCATCTCGTCCTTGTTGCTAATTGGCCAAACTGGTGCACCTAGGCGGGAAAATTGCACGTGTAGATAAGCGGAGTTGCCCCAGGATACGTGCAATAATATTAGAAAATATTATGGCACCAGCAAGCAGAGCATCAAGGAAGGTGGAACGAATAGGTGGAATACCACCGCATACAGATATTGAGCGTACCTGAGCGGGTGCTGGATAGCGCTTTACTTACCAATAGAATCCTTTCGAGGCTATGTACTCGCCGCCGGCTGATGATAGCCCTGTCAACTGGATATCCCGGATCCAGCAGTGGATTGACCATATAGCCTTAACTGACTAAGCCCCCTACTTCGAATGCCTGACTCTTTAATGGCTATCGATAAAAAGGCCGTTTGAGATGGGCAATACGCCCCCGCCTTTAACTCCCCGGTCGTAACCCGATGCTGCTACTCCACGGAAGAGACGACGAGGGTTCTAACTAGATGAGCCGGTGACCTGATCTGACGATGATGTCTTTGACGTGGATGATCCCGAAAAGATACTAAGAGTATTATTAGTATCCTCTATCATCCTGCTATCTTCATTTAAACTCCCCATCGTGCCTTACCCCCTTTACTATTTGTCTCGCTCTGACTCTTAGTCGTCTCGATCCGTCGCATCTTTACTGACAGGATCGACTAAACCCAAGTTTACGAGGCGATCCGCTAGCCTAGTCAAGCCCGGGACTCTTAAAGACCTCTAGAAACCAGTCGAGTACGTCGAATATACCGATGACTCCGGTATTTAACTCTCTGCCGCGGTGAGGCAGCTCTACCGCGATATCTATGATCTAGCGGTTGAATAAGAAGGGTTTATACCGGTATCGCTAAAGGTGCCGCTCTCTGAATATCTCCTATATACTAGGCCCTATTACTTCTTATAAGATGAACACTGGGAACCGGATGGAGGTAGACGAGAGCTTAAAGCTCTGCTCGAGATTAGGGACGATGCGCTGCTCTATCGGTTAAGCAATGCATCCGAGGCTATATAGAACTTTAATATCTACTTACCCCTCCTTAAGCTAGTACTTAAACTATTTAAGAAGCTATTAATTCGCTGATATATTTTAATGTCTACCCCTATTAATTCTGAGTTTATTCCCCTAATAAGAAAAGGTTTTTTTTATGATAAGGTTGGCTCTAATATAGTCGACTATAGTATTGCCCTTCACCTAGATAAGGATAGCCCCCTTAACTAGGCCATCCGCCACGTTCTATAGCAATTACCCACTACGATCCACTATTTTAACTATATTACCTATGATCCCATTAAATACGCAGCTAATATTATGTCAATTAAGACTAAGACGGGATTAAAAGGCCCCTAAGAGGCGAGGTTATAGCTTAGAATTTGGATAGTGTCTTAGAGCTTTCGAATGTATTAGCTGCTAGATGGACGGCAGATCCCGATAGGCGCAGGTGAAACTGGCCAGTCGTAGCCTCTTATTCCGGTTCTAGTCATTATCGTGATAGAGCACGTATGGAGGCTATCGTTTATGTGTGACCGTGGCCACCGGATTATAAGTTATATGGGACTTAAGTCTGTGTTGAGATGAAAGTAACTAACTCTTTATTTAGGATATCGTTAGAGATGTTGCGATTGGCGATACGAAAAGACTTGATGGTCTCTTGATGCTTGTTACTATTATCCGCAAGCTAGCATACTAGATTCAGAGCGATTTCTAGCCTTGGTTGCAAGAGGCGTTACTCTCTAGTTGATACTTAAATTGAATTCTATGTTACTTACTAGACTTTTCGTTGAGGCAGCCGTTCTAACACTTTATTCACTTCGTCGCCAGCATCCACAGCGACGCACGGGACGAAGCAGACTCTAATGAGGGGCTATAAGTTATTCGGCGGCCAGCATTTAGCGCTGGAAGAGTCTAACTAAGATATTAATGCATATATAGGTGATTTTTTATTCCGTAATGTTCTCGGTTTGAGAGCGGCCGTGGTTTGGTCGTGCGACAATCACTCGACGCCCAGTCTTGTGACCTTAGAGTGCCCAATTCTAGCCCCATGTTGCCGCACCCCTAATCCTCAGTGGGGGGGCATAACTCCTCGGGGAGTGCCCGCCCTTCTCAAAATTCAGGGCGCCTACGAGTTTAGGGCTACTTGCTACATCTGGCTTATTACATGCATGGGCCGAAATGGGTACGGTCCAGTGCGATTGGCCGCTGGAGGAGAACATGGGCTGTAGAGCTCTGGACGAATGACAGCAGAGAAACGAGTCGCCGATATGATGGCGGCAGCCACGTTGAACAGTCGTCGAGGGTTTCGGCATAAGAATCTATCATAAAAGGAGGTGACTGTAACGGTCTCAAGGTAGTGTATTGCAACTAGCTAGGCCACTCTACAGAGTATACCAAACTGAACGAAAGAAGAAGAGAAAGAGAGTAGAGGAGGTCCATCCTCAACACAGAACATTAAATAAAAATATAGCAAAACATCTAATTAGTTGAACTAATTGGTATTCTCTTCCCTAGACGTTTCAATAACTACTTGACATGTTCTTGTTATGACTGGTCTTGCTGCATGTTCCCCAACGCCTTTCATTCGGTCGCGTCGACCCTCCTTGACCACGATTTCTCGACGATTCCGCTACTACCTGCGCATCAACATCCTTCTGATCAATTGAATCCCTCCCTTCATCTAGAGTCATCTTTCATCCATTACGGAGACGTGTCTTCTTTGCTCTGCGCCGCTTACTAAGGGTCTCATTCGCCTGTCGAAGGATCTGGATCTCAGACTTCATTAAAGCCATCTGATGCATTATTGCCTTTGTTCCCTTAGAAAATGACCTAGGTGACTCTAGAATAGCTGCCGGGGAGCTACCATGGTGCCTTCTAATTCGTATTTTGAGGTATTCAGACTGAGAGCTAGTCTCAAGGACGGCCTTTGGGGTCTTTGAGACCCAAGGGTCAGGAAGGCTAGCCTCCTCGTCGATAGGTGTTGGAGTCTGTAGCAGCACATCGAACTTTGATAGCGCAGCTTCTGGGTCTAGAAGGACAAGTCTAGCTCCTCTGAGACGTCCCTAGATATTGCTTTAGGTCATTGCGGCCTAAAAAGCGGCGTAAAAGGCCAGAAAGAAGTCGGTCTTGGAACCGTGGTTGATAGAACATCAGATCAGATGCTCAATTTCTCGACCAGAGGCCGTTTTGAGTGGCCAAAAGCACCCAACGCTAAGAAGCTGGAGTAGATGAGATGAACAAGGAGGCATATAAAGCGTGATGGTCTTGTTTCCTCGCAATATGCCTCGAAGTCGACTGAGTGGTGACTTTCATGGCCATCGAGGATCAGAAGATGATAGCGACTATTTGATCGGGTCTCTGTATGCCGGTTGAAGTGCTTGAGCCACTCAAGAAACTATTCTTATCGGTCTAGCCATTTTGAGTCGTGGCAGTAGCCCAATCGCCCGGGAGGTTGCTATCCCGGTACCAGCTGGCGAGGTGATATTGGCCTGCAACCACGATGAACGGCTGGGTCGCCCACCCTTCCACATTGGTCGCCTGGATGACTGTAACTCATTGCCGGTTTCCAGGCTGGGCTGATTTCGGGTTTCCACGCCTGTCTGCGCCTGTAACGACCATTCCGCTTGCAATCAAGCTCATCATAAAGCAGGTCTCATCAAAGTTTAAAATATCGGCAAGCGTGACACCATGCTTCATGATTATATTCGCTACGAGCGCGAACCAATCGCGAATAGTAGTCAGATCTTCGCATTTAGCTTCTGATAGTCGTAGTTCCGTGAAAAATGCGTAAAGAAAGAAAGAAAGAAAGAAAAGGCCGTAAACCACGCGCAGTGACTATTGCAAAACTTAGTTTTCAACCTCTAAATATAGACCTCCTCGAATACTCGCGGCCATCGGAACAAGACGCTTTCTCGCTCGCAGTATGTAAAGTCGCAAAAGCCCAAAGTCCATCCTTTGATCGACAAGGGGGTCGTAGGCTCTTTCGCCAACACGAGCGCACTGCCTGCGACTTCCACTTTCATAAAGACGTGACGATTGTTATCCACACGACTCTTTCCAGTTTGTGGAGGCACATAATCTAAAGCAGTGAAGATATATGCCTCAGTCGCTCCATATGGGCCACTCTGGGCTCTTCCTCCGGGGCCTTCGTCTTCGTGCAAAAATACGGCCCTATATTTCCGGCGGTTAGGCAGACTTCCAGAAGTATGAGGATTCCAGAGTTCAGCCAATCGTAGCTTGCTTCCCTCACGAGCTCTCGTAACTAGCTCAGTGGCCATTCGCAATGGATGCTCGAGTTTCGAGGGCAGACTTTCGATGTCTTTTGATTCGCCCATATCAAAGGCAATATCAAGCAACTCATCAAGCTGGTTAAGTAGTCGCTCAGCCCCGCGTCCGTATCTGTCATCCAGGATATTCCGAAGCCCTATGAGATCCCTCCGCTCAGTTTGGCTGAGCCAACCATCTTCAGGCTTGTCTGAAACTGAGTATGAGCAAATTGTCTGGTAATCGAGGATAGGACCCAGTTTCCAAAGGTGTCCCCAGGTTTGAAGGCCCTCGCGCCGAAAGGTCACATCCGGGTAGCGGCAGCCTCGATTATATGTAAGGGATTCCTTGGTACGGGGACTGATATAGCGACGCAAAGAGCACTTATAAATGAAGTCGATGACAGTACAATCAAAGGGTTTTCCGTCTAGCGTTGAATTGCTCTCCGTGTGACCGTCGACCATAACCTCACCGTTAAGCAGATATTGAGCCAATATCGATAGGCTGAGGCTGAAATTGCTTTTCCGAAGCGCCAAAGTATTGAGACGGATCGGATACCAATAGGTATTTGCTATGATGTCTAGGCGGTCCCAGGGAAACTCGGTGCCTCGTTTTGCGATATCGGAGATAATCGTCGGATACATTGGTTCGTCCTTCTTCAGGCGCCCCGCGTATTTACCCATTGCACTCAGAATACCGTCAATGGTTTTCTTCTCGTCTTCGTGTAAAGGATTAAGGTCTTGATAGGCTTGACACAGCTTTGTAGCCTCCGTTAACAGCGTCCATGATCTAACGCAAAGATCCCCTTCGATCCTCTCAAAAGATTATTAATGCCTTGCTTGTAGAGACACTTCTTGCGTATAAGGTATGAGTAGCGTCATTATCATCAACCCGCGATAGTTCTCTTGGAAAGTCTACGCACGGGTCTACTACTAGTCCTTTATTATAGATTCAAGAAGTTGCAGGGCTCTCCACACTTTTTGGCGACAAATAACCTTATAAGATGTGGTTCCAACCTCAGATAAAGCCTTAGAACCCTCCTCCCTTAAAAGGAGTCCATTCATGATCTCGAACAGCACTTCCAATTCCCGGTTTAATTCGATTGGACGTGCGAGAAGAGCAAGCAACCGGGTGCTTGCTATAGGAGTAGACAAGATGCATTGCCTGAACTCCAATTTGCTTCTCGTTGTCGTTGCCTTGGTTAACGCTATAGGCATCGATCCACAGCAGATCAACTCCCCTATATTGCATAAACCCTAGAACGCGCCTGAAAACGCAATCTCGGAAAGTTGAAGGCTGGAACTGCCCTTGGCGCGGTCGCTTAGATCGTAGATTGGACGAGCCATACTCTTCGGGCCGATTCTCAATGAGATAGCTGCCTTGAGCATGTTCCTCACTCTCGCAGCGTTTCCAGGCGCAGGAGATTGCGATATAGTCGTTCTCTGGATCTGAATCATAGGCGTCGACTAGACAGCGCCGCAAGGCAACCTCCGGCTTACTGCACAGAGCAGGTATCCCATTGATTCGCTTCTTTGTCGGAGAGATGTCATGCTTGTCTGGATCAAAGGGTTCGGGCTTGAAACATTCCAGCTTGCGGATGAACCGCTGCACCTTTGGCTCGCCAATCGCATACTTCTAAATGTCAAGAAGTTGGTCAACAATTGATGTTGTTTTGCGAGATAATATTTCGGCAAGTGTATCGCCGAGGTCATCTTCCATGCGACTCGACATCATACAAGGTTATGCTGGCTGTTGGATGTGTCGTGTGATGCGAGTGGGAAAATGGCTCATCCTTGCTAACACATAACCCGCTTATTTTCACGCGTTTTGCGTCGGAATGGTACGCTCTATCTTCCGATGCAGCGCATCATCACGTGTACCATGCATATAGGTTAGGTCGTACTGTTTGAGGTGGTACCGATAAGAATTGGAAGCGCAGGTGGAGGTGAGCCCCTCATTTGCCTATTTCGAACTAGAAATAAAAGCAAGGAAACTAGGGTAATAGATAAGACGTTAAGTTCATGAATTTCTTATCGAGCACTTTAACTATAGAGAGCCAAGATTGTAGGTGGATATTGCCGTTAGAATATCTATGTTTAACTAATGACACCTGCGCTTCTCAGCTGCCCAGTCTTATGTTCTTTCAGATTGAGAACTGTCTTTTCAACTTCATCAGTGTCCTCGCCGAGAGTTATTGGAGGGGTCTTGATAGCACAATACACGTCCACCAAAGTAAGTTGGGGTGGTTTCAACCACTTTCGCCGGAGCGCGACATTGAGGTTGATATGTTCTCAGAAGGTAGAACCACCTTCTCGGCCACTTCACATACCATAGTAGAAACTCATTGCTGATCAGTACCTTGACAGGAAGTAATATGGGGAAGATACACCGTATGGAAGTGGTGTGCACATTGATGCACTGGAAGCGCCTCAAACGCTAAACAATGAGCTGGGCAGCATCTTGGCTAGGGGGTAGGGCCCGGAGTTTGATGTGACAATCCCGCCTGTTGCGTTTGGAGATCAGCGAATGATGCGAGCTTGAGGAGGTGGTTGTCGGTTTACTTTTATGGGAAAATAGCAAATGACAGTGAATCCGCAAGAGATCAACACTCTAAGACTGGCAAAATGTTTGGGGTAGGGAGTCAGACTTGTGGAAGCATTCGTCAGAAGCAATAAGCCCCGCAGAGTGCAAGTCACGTAATGTAACGATGGCAATTGCTATGTAACCCTTGCCGTATGGTTCATGTTGGCAGATCATACTAGGCGTGTGGCTCTGAGCAAAGGTGGGTGTTACGTTGGGCGATAGATAATAGAGCGAGTGAGGCGTATTGTGGTAACCAAGCTGTGTTGAAAGCTGAAGAGCTAGTCTACATAGGAGTTGTGTGAATGGGTGTCCTTATATACAGGAGGACTGCGTGGGATGACAATCAGGCTTCAGGCCTCCGACCCCATTTTCCGACAACGAGCAAATTTCTGGGTGCCTCAGGCTGCCCCTAGACCCTTATGCTATTTCACTTTATAAATACCTTTTAATATCCTTAATTAATACTTCTATAAACTTACCTCTTATATTACCCCGAGCTTATTATATTTACATTCTATAAAAGCATTTAAGGAAAATAAAATATTAAGGCAGAGCCTATCTCTACCTATGCTACCTTCTAGTCCGCCCTTAGTAATAGAATTAAAATCCGAGTTAAAATCAAAGTCTAATAGCATCCCTCATAAACTTGCCTACTCTCCCTAAGAGTTAATAGATATCTTTTTTAACTTTTATAACTTTTTAAAGATAATTTATTTTTAAAATAGTAATCTTAGGCTCTTACCGCCTAGTAAATGGCCAGACCTAGTCTTATTATCTACCTCATAGAAGTTTAACTATATATATAAAGTTATATAGCATCTACCTTACTTTAATAATACCCCTAAGGCCCTTCTATACTATAATTCGCGCCTCTATGACTATACCTATATATCTCTGACCCATATCGATAAAGCATTTAGCTTTATAGATAAAAGTCTTAGGGATTTTAATTACTCGGTAAAAAAAAAGAGATAGAGATTAATATTTTTAATACCTTTCCCTTCTCTAATAGCTTTAAGAGGGGCAAAAAAGTTATATATCTAAATATTTAAGACGGCCAGATGATATAGGAAAGTCTTCTTATAGACTTAAAAAAACCTAATAATACTAAGACTTATTTTAAAAGACTTAGAGAAGATTTTAAATACCTAAGGCTTATCCCTTATTATAATAGAAGTATAATTAAGGCTAAAAGAGTTCTAGAGCATAATAAAATAATTATTTAAGAATAAATCGCGGCTTAATTAGAAGAATAGGAGATTAACTTAAATATTTAGTATATTAGGTAACTCTATAAGGGTTTTAAATAGCCTTATGCTTTTTATAAAGATAAAACTATTAGGGTAATTAATTAGCTAATAAAGAAAATTAAGGATAAGCATAGTAAATAAGATTTTATATAAAGTAATAAAAATAACTTAAATTAATACTAGTTATTTAAAGAAGATATTATATTTTATTTAGGTAAAAGATATAATAAATAGGCACTTTATAGCTATCTTATCTATTCTTTTTAAATATATCCTTTTTTATTATAAGTAACATACTTATTAAGTATACTAGTTAAACAAGCTTGCTAGTTACTTATACTATACTATAAAAAGTAATAATATTAGATTTTTAAAAATAGGCTAACTATAACTATAAGTATTAAAAATAGAAAAAAATCATTTTAAATAATTAAAAAGTAATTTAACCTCATAGCATACCTAAGGGTAAATTAAGGTAACCTAATTAAAGAAATATAGTTTTATATATAATTAACCTATTATACCTAATGCCTTTTAATATAAGAGTTAATATTAAATAAGCTCTATAGATACTTCTGCGCTTAATACTCTACCTTAATAAACCTTTTTTTATTATAATAATAAAAATAGCCTACTCTCTATCTAAAATTAATATAAATAATACTAATTAAGCATACTAGTTATAAGGTATATTTTCTTACTTAATAATACTAGCGCACTAGCGCTATAATACTATAACGCGATATAGTGCTCTTATAATTTACTAACCTTATTAGGGTTAAGTCTTTAAAAGGCATTATAATACCTTAAAGAAATTAGCCTACTAAGGCTATTAGACCTAAAGAGGCTCTTAGTAGTCTCTAGGCCCTTATTAGACCTCTAGAGGGTTAATTTAATTATTTTTAGTTACCTCTTACTTATTACTAAATGAGGATTTAATAATAATACTAAGAGGTATTTTATTAAGGCTTTAGGAAAAAAGCTTAAGCGCTTAGTAATATAAATTAATCGCAATATATTATAGGCCTAGAATAGAGTATTCCTTAGCTAGTTATAGGAAAAAGAAATATAGTTATAAGAACTTTTTTATTACTTAAAGTAGGTTTAGATAGTAAGCTAGTAAGTAAGAAAAAAGACTTATAAGTTTCTTAATAAATAAGCTATAAGATAGGGATAGAGTAGAGTTAAGGTTTAATAAAAAGTTTATTAATATAATTTTAAATAAAGTTTTAAGATATAAAGATAATAAATATAATATATAAATATAATAAGTAACCTAATTAAATTACTGGGATATTTTTAAATAATATATATAATAAGTATAGGCTATAAGTAAATCTATATTATACTTTTCCTAACTTATTAGTTTAAAATCGTAATAAAAATACTATAAACTATATTTTGTTTTATTACTATAGTTTCTTAGTATATAAGTATTAAGAAAATAGCTCTATTTATACTTAATTTCTTAATAAGTATATAATAAATATCCTAATATTTGCTTTATATAGCTATAAGCTATAGTAATAGCTTTATTAATACTAAACCTATATATTACCTTAGACCCCTTTAATCTAGGGATTTATATTCCCACTAATCTTAATTAAGGAGCTTATATAGCCCTCTTATAAAATAGACTAATAGCTATTAATACTTATTAGTATTTTACCTAGACCTAGGCAGATAGCCTAGATATTATTTTTATTACTTATTACTATTATTACTATTATAGCTATAAAAGGAACTATATATAAATACCTCTTATTAATCTTTAAATAGTAATTAGTTTTTATTATTAAATTAGTTAATAATCTTATATAGAAGTATATTAAAGAATATAATACCGAGTTAATAGTCTTCTAGGCCTTTTATAACTAAATATAACTATAGATTTAATTTATTTAATTTAAGGGTAGCGCTATAAATTATATTAACTTATTACTAATACTAATAATCTACTAAATTAATTTATAGATATAAGCTTCTTATATACTTATATTAATATATAATTATTTACTTAGTATATAGCATATAGTTTTATAAATAATACTTTTTTTAAGATACCCTTAAGTATCTTAGAAATAAACTATAAGACTATAAGGGTAACCTCTCTTAGGAAATAGGTAAGAGCTAATAAAAGTAAGTACTAGGATAGCCTATATTACTTTAATACAGAGATAAATAACTAAGAGATTCTTATTATAGTATTAAAAGATATAAATATCTTAGTATCTAATATATCTTAATTATTAGTATAATTACTAAAGTCTTAAGACAAGGATAAAAAGACTAAATTAATAGCGCGGGAACCTAATTTATATAAGACCCTAGCGCATCTATTTAAGAATAAGCTATAGTTAAATAAGGGGTTAATTATAATAAAGGTTAATACCTTAAAAGAAAAAAAACCCTTATTTATATTTAATGCTATAGTTTATTACTTAAGTTATAATAGCCCTATAAGATACTTTTTCTAGTATTTAATTAATTATATAATAATAAAAATAAAGATATAGTTTATAGTTAGCTAATAGCTATATATATAGCTTAGGTAGCAGCGTTATAAGGTAATAATAATATTTATAAGTAATAATATATATCTTTAAATATTTTTCTTCTTAAGGATATTAATATAAAAGTCTACCCTATTAGTATATAATATATTTTATAATCTATACCTTTAGACTTTCTCTCTAACAAAGGCTACTCTTTAGTAGGTATCTTATTATAAGAAATAATCCTTGTCTAATTTAAAAAAATATGCTTTTTATTCTTAATAAGGCCTTAATACAGGTAATATTAATATAACTAATATTAATAAAAATACATATATAACCTTAAGTTATATTATTACTAAGAACTTTAATATATATTAAGTTAGGGGAAATAAGTGCTAAGCCGTTTTGGGCCACTAGGCAATTTCTTATATATAGAAAAGGAGTTAGAGGCCTTCGATCTTTAATTATTATTATCTTCTTTAGGGCTAATTTAGGAATAGGGGAGCTTTAGGCTCTCTTCCTAAAAAGGATCTTTATTACTATTAATTAATTAATTACCCTTATTATTTTATATAATATTTAATTCACGAAGAAGTATATAAAATCCTCCTTTAGAAAGTTACTTAAAGAAAATCATATTCTAAGTTTTAGCTATAGATAGTATATTATATTCCTTTAATAAATCTAATGCCCCTATATAAGACTTTTAATATTCTTACTTTTCTAATAATTAATATATACCTAAGTTAATTAAACTAATCAACTAGATAAGAGAGTATACTTCTATATTACTAATTAATAGACTATAAATATAATTACCTCTATAAGATTAAGAATACAAGATATTAAAGAATTATAATAAAAAAGATAAAATAGGCGATTAAGAGGACCCTAAAAATCGCCTAGCTATTATTAAAATTAGCCATAGCTTAATTCTACCTTTCCCTTAATTACTAAAAGATTAAAATTATTTAATTAGATTACCTTAGATACTCGGAGTTAATATAAACCTTTCTTATGCCCTATATAAAGTAAATACTAGTTATAAAAGAAACCCGCCTACTATAAATACCGAGAAAGTAAGTATCTTAAACCTATAGCTAGCACAGAAGGGACCTCCCTTTACTAGAGCTAATAGGCTACTTTTACCTAGACTACTTATAAAGGCGCTTATAACATAATAATAGAAGGTCTTAGTTATTAAAATGCTTACCTAGTAGCTCATAAGAAGTAAAATCCTTACCGCTCTTATCTTAATCCTAATAGCATTTAAGGAAACCCCTATAATAAGATCCCCTAACCCTCTTATTAGCGCGAATTAAAAGCAAAGATATTATAATAACTTAAAACCACCTAATTAAATAATAATAATTATAGATATTAAACTAATAGCTTAGAATAATAAAGGCCCTAACCTTATGCTAAAGAGCAATACTAACTAAGGCATAGAGACTAAGAATAACACTAAGGTAGCTATTAATAAGGCCCTCCTTAACTTATTCTAAGAACTTATAACTAAAGGATTAAATAGTCTTTTATTTATAGTACTATTTTATTTACTTTTTACCTTTAAAGGGAAAGATATAATTAAATACTTATAAAACTTTAATTAATAAGTAAAACTTATAAATATTTCTAAAAAAAAAAAACTAAGACTCTTTAAATTATATATTAACCCTAAGATTAAGAGGGAGGTCTAATAAGTTATAGAAGGCTTTAGCTAAGAAGAGGCCTAAGAGAAGCTAAAAGAGTCCTTCGCGAATAAAAACTCTAATTAAACCGAAATAGCTAAAGAGAAGCTTAAAATACTTAATAAGGTTTAACTAAAGGTTAACTTTTATGTTATTATTAAATAATTAAATAAATATTAATATCTCTTTAAATAAACTAATAAAAAGTAAATAGACTCCTATATATAGTCCTAAGCTATCTATAAAGCGCTACCTAAGGAAGTTATTAATAAGATTTATAAAAGGTATAATAAAGGCATTAAAGAACTTATTATTATAAGCTATTATAACCTTATAGATATAATTAAATAATACTATAAGAATAAGATTAAGATTAAGAAAACCTATTACTCTAGAAATAAGGAAGATATTCATAAAATTACTTAGGCCTTAACCCCTCTAAGAAGCTCTAGCCCCTCTACGAAAAGTACTAAGACCCCTAAGATCCTAAGAAAAGAGCCTAATAAAATAATTAGCTCAAAGATTAATAACCTTATTACATAATTAACTTAGCTCTTAATTAATCTAGCAAAAGGGCAAGAAATATAGTTATAGCTTATATAAATTATCTAGAGGGAGAGTAATAAATAGGCTACCACGGGGATAAGCTAACCCTTTAGAATTAATGCTATATTATTTAATTAACCCTATAACTATAAGAATCTCTATATATATACAGCCTATAAATTAAGATAAGGTAAATATTAAAATAATATAATATATTAATATTATATAAGAAGAAATTATTTCCCTAATATTTATATTAACTTAGCTTATAATAAAAGCGCTAATATTATAAATTATAACCCTTAAGGTAAAATAACTCTTCTTAGAAGGGGTAATATAATATTACCGCTAAATCTTATATATTAATTTAAGAAATTTAAAGTCTAAAAACTTATTTATAATTAGTTAATATACTTCCTAGAATTAGATTTATACCTATTAGTAAGATAGCTTAAATAATATAATAAAGCTAGACTTAGGTTTATATTAATTTAGCCTAAGAATAATATTATTAATAACTTTATTTAAAAAAACCCTAAGGCCTTAGATCTTTATTACCTAAAATATAAATCCCCTAAGGGGTTTAATTAATTACTTAAGGAAGTTACATATAGGGACTAAGATATCCTAGATAGCTAGAACTTGCCGCCTAGAACCTCTACTAATATAATCTTAGTTAATAAAGACCCTATGCTATTTAATTAGTTAGCGGCGCCTTAGATACTTATTATTACTACTATTACTATTAATGCTAATATAAGGAAGAGAGTTTATATTAAAGATATTATTAAAGTATAAGAGGCTACTTAGCTAATTAAGAAGTTAACTCTAATTAAGAAACTAGCCGCTATAGATAAAGAGAAGAACTAAAGGTTCTAAATACTTAAGGAAAAGTAGGCTTTAATTATATAAGAGCTAAGAGATAATTATTAAATAAAGAAAATCTTAATTCTAGCTAATAAGCTATTTATATTACTACCTTAGCTAGGCAGAGAGGTAATAAAAGATTACTAAGATATTACTAATAGCATAAAGTAGATTACTTATATTAAACCCGCGCTATATACTACTAGAGAAAGGCGAGGACTATCTAATTAGAAGGCCTATAGTACTAATATAGTCTAAGTTAATAAATAAAACTAAGAAAAAGCCTATTAGGTAGTAATTAGCGAGAAAGCTAATATAAATATAATTCTTATTAACGAAATAAGCTAAACTAACTAAACCAATAATAATATAAAAGACCTTTAGCCTAGAGACTATATTATTATAACTAACGCAGGTATAATAAATAAAGAAATAAAAATAATAAAGGTCTATTAGAATTAAATAAAGACCTTAAGAAAGACTATATCTATAGCTAAGAATAAAGAACTAACTAATTAGATAGTTAATAATATTAAGTTAATAATTAAGGGCTAAGATAAGAGAGTCGCCTAGTCTTAAGAACTACCTCGCATTCTTATAAGACTTAATAACCTAGAGGGCAAAGTTATTAAAGCTATAGTAGATATAGGCTCTAAAGGAAATATTATTTCATAAGAACTTATAAAGGCCTATAGCCTTAAGGTAGCTCTAGCCTATATCTTAATTATATCTTTCTCCTAGGATTAAATTATTATACTAAGTTAGACTATTATCTAATTATACCTCGGCAATATATAGATCTAGTAAAGGATATATATAATACCCTCTAAGAGAATCTTAATTCCCTTTATCCTCGGTATATTATTTATTTACTCAGCGAGGATATTATTTAATTATTTAATAAGAGATAATTTTATACTTTTTTAATACTAATTAAGTAATACTTATATTATTACCCTAGCTATAAATTCTATTAAGTAAGAAGCCCTAATTTATAGGGTAAATAATAATATATTACTAAAATAAATATTAACCTTCTTTTTAAACCTAAGGTTAACTAAGAGAATAATTTAAAATTAGATAATATCTTAGTATTATTATAGGAATTAAGTTAAGAGTTAAGGGAAAAAGTAATTAATATTATTAAAGTAGAGATAATTAGGCAATATTATATAGCCCTTAAGGATATAAATTATTTAATTAAAAGATAAGTAAGAAAGAAATATAAAATAAAAAAAAAAAAAGACCTACCTAACTAAGATAAGTTAAAAGAAATTTTAGTTAATACCCTTTATAAAAGAAAAGGCATTAAGATCTACCTAAGAGATAATATCCTATTAAATAAATCTACCCTAGAAAGTAATCTAAAATAAAAAGTAAAAAAATAAAAAAAAGTAAAGGAAAAGTTATAAAAGGATTTAAAATATTAAGACTAAATTATATTAAAATTCTTAAATATTAAGCAAAGAGCCTAGATCTATAAAGAGCAACTCTAAGGACTAATTAATTAAATAAATAGTACCCTTATATACAAAGAATTAAATATATTCCTTAAGATTATATATAATAGAGAAGTAATACTTATATAGGAGTTTTTAGAGTATAGGAAACTAGACTTATTAGTCGCACCGCTATAAGTTATTAGGGTTATTAAGCATAGAGCCTAGTAAGCAAAAGGCATATTTATTTCTAAAGGATATAAAAAGGAGGTTATTAAGCTATTAAGAACCTAGATAGAGAGAGAGATCCTCGAGGAAAATTATAGCCTCTATAGAAACCTATTCTTCCTTATTTAGAAGAAAAATAATTAGTTTTAATTAATTAATTCGGCTATACTAATAAATAAGTATATAATACGGGATAGCCTTATCCCTCTAGGCTATAAGAAGTTCTCTACTAATTTTATTATATATAAGATATTATTATTCTTAGATTTTTTCTTAGGGTATAATTAAATAGAGCTAATAGAAGTTAATAAAGACTTAATTAGTTTTATAATATTAATTAGATTACTAAGAATATATATATTACTATAAGGAGCTATAAACTTAATCGCTTAGTTTACTTAAAATATCTTCTAAATCTTAAGAGATTTAATCCCTAATATCTATTAGTCCTTTCTAGATAATATCTATATTAGAGGACCTATAATAGATTATAATAAAAAGGAGGTAATACTAAGAATATATTACTTTATTTTAAAGTATTTAATTAATTTTAATAAAATATTAATAAATATTAAGCTATTAGGCTATATAATTATAAGATAGAAATCTTAATTTTATAAGAAAATAGTAATAATTATTAGCTATCTTTATAAGACTTATAGGAGAAAGCTAGAAAAGAAAAAGGTTATAAAAATTTTAGAGTAAGAAGTCTGCCTTAATATAAGGGAAATAAGGTCTTTCCTTAATATTATAAGTTATTACCGCTAATAAATTAAATAATTTACTTAGATTATAAAGGCTTTAATTAACCTATTAAAGAAAGATATTAAGTTTATTTAGGGACTAGATTAAAAAGAAGCTATAGAAATATTAAAGAAAAAGGTTATAGCTCTATTAATCCTTATTACTCTTAATTACTTTAAGGAAGCTAAGGAAGTAATCCTTATAATTAATATAAGCCTATTAGGCTAGGGATATATTTTAATATAAGTAATTAATAAGAAATAGAAATTAATCTAATTTAAATCTAGATTATAGAACCTAGCTAAAACTAAGTATAATATAATAAAAAGAGAATATAGGGTAATCTTCTATGCCTTTTACCGCCTTAGAGGTATAATTTATAATATTCCCTTTATCCTTAAGACTAATTCGCAAATATTAGTCTATTAAATTAATAACAAAATAGATAATATGCCTAGTTCCCTTATCTTAAGATAGATTAATTATATCCTTCTCTTTAATTTTATAGTTAGATATATACCTAAAAAGAAGAACTATATAGCTAATAAATTATTATAAAAGTATATAAAATTATCTAATTAAATAGATATATAAGTTAAAGGGGATATTAAGGACTTTATTAATCTCTACCTTAATATAGGTTATATTAATAAAGAACCTAATATCCTAAATAGTATTTACTCCTAGGAGCATAAGGATATAGCTAAATACCTATATACCTTTAAGAAGCCTAAGGATCTAACTTATTTATAATAATAATAGTTTAAAAAGAAAATACTTTTTTTTTTTATTTAAGGATAATATCTATAAAAGCGGCTAAAATAGGAATATAACTCGCCCCTACTAATAATAAATAACCTAGAGATATAAAAAAAGTTAATTAAATTATATTATTTTAATAGTAGCTATAAAGGCAAGGAAATAACCTATAACCTTATAAAGAGGAGATATTTTTAAAATAATATATAAAACTAAGTCTCTAAGGCAATCTAATACTACCTTACTTACTAAGCCTATGCTCCCTAGAGGCTATTAGAGGCCATTTAGTATATAAAACTATTTAATCCTATGGTTAAGGTCTATTTCGACTATTAATATATGCCGCTAGACTAAGGGTTTAAGTACCTCGCAGAGGCAAGATATAATATAATAGGATAAGTAGAAGTAATTCCTCTAAAGAAGATTATAACTAAAGCGCTAAGGCGCTTTATAATTAACCTTATTTACTAATTTAATATAATTTCTATAGTAATTATAGATAATAGACCTAAATTTAAGAAGGAATTTCTACTTTTACTCGAGGAATTAAGAGTTTTATATATTATTATATCCCTATATAACCCTAAAGCTAATAATATTAATAAAAGAGGATATTACTTAATTTCTATAGCCTTAAGGAAGCTAGAAAAGGAAGGAAAGCTAAGATAATATAATAACCTAGAAAGAGTATTATTTATTAATAAAATAGCTATAAAAGCGCTATATAGATACTCTCTCTTTTATTTTATCCATAGGTAAGAGCTAATATACCCTTTAGAAATTAATTTTCCTACTTAGCGATTAATTAATTAAGATAAAGTATTAATAGCTAAAGACTTAATCCTTATGAGGGTTAAGATCCTTAAAAAGAAAAATAAAAATATAGAAATAGCGCGGTAAAAGATTAATATATTTAAGGTAAAAGTTATAAAGAGGCAAAATAAAAAAAATATTTATAGGTTAAAAAAGACCTCTCTAAAGGTTAGGGATTTAATATTAAGATTTAATATTCCTTAATTAAATAATATATTAATAAAAATAAAAATAATATATAAGTAATATAACTTATTTTATATCTTTAAGTATTATAATAAGGCAAATTATTATAAACTTAAGATACTTAATAGCTATAAGATTACTAAATCTATCTATAGGGATTACTTAAAGAAATTTATAAAAGATAAAAATAGCTAATAGGAAAGAGAGTTAGATAAAAAAGAAGTCCTTAAGAAGCTTAAAAAGGAGAAGAAAAAACTAAAAGGTAATAAAAATAAAAAAAGTATATAAGTAATAAGAAATAAGAAATTAGTAGCTAATTAAATAATTAACTAAGAAAATAATAATAAAAGTAATAAAATAAATAATAAGGAGAAAGATCTTAATAAAAAGAATAAGATATTATACCTAAAGAGAAATACCCTAATATATATAAAAGTATAACTCCTTAGCCTTATTACTAAGTAAGTTACTTAATATAAGAGCCTTTAAAATAAAATAAAAAGGAGAAAAAATAATACTAGAAACCTATAAGGACCCTTAGGTTTCTAGTAGGGGAAGAAAAAATAGAAGAGAAAGTTTTAATATTATAATATAATTACTAGAATTTTTAATAAATTTAGGTATTTATTTTATAAAGAATATATAAATTATTTAATTAGATATTAAAGATACCGCCTAAGATATTAAAAACGCTATCTAAGATAAATAAGATATCTTAAAAGATAGTAATAATATTATTTATAATAATTTAGATATAATACCTAAATTCCCTATTTTATAAGAAATAAATTTAATATATAGCCTATTAAGGATAATTAGAGCTAGATAATAGGACTAATAAGAAGATTAATAAAAAGTAAAAAGTAAATAATTAATTAAAAGTAATTATAGATATAAAGCTAGACCTTATTATTAGTTAAATAAAAATAATAATACCTTATTATACTTAAAATTTATCCCTTAGTAAAAAAACTTCTAAGACTTAAAATCTACCCCCTTTTAGAACCTAGAAGAATTAGCCTTTTTATTAAGAGCTAATTAATATATTCCCTAGAGAAGCTAATAGTCTTACTCTTAATTCCTATCCTCAGAAGGGTATAAGCAGAAAATATAAGGATAAAATACCTAGTTTAATTAATTAATTCTAACCTTATTAGGTAGATCCTTTAAAGTATTCTTTCCCTATAGAGGCTAGTCTAAAAGACCTTTAGTAATAGATTTTAGCTAATACCTAGGTAAAAACTCCTACTTATAAGGCTTCTAGTATTAAATATAATTAATATATTTCTTACCTATAAAACCCTTAATTAAGATATAAGATAAAAAGGGATAAAGGATATATTTCTTATTCTAGCTAATATTAATTAAGTAAGACTAATAGTAATATTAATAGAAAATAAGGTTATAAAACCTAAGGAGGGCAATCTTAAGAGCTTTCTAATACTCTAGGTAAGTAATTAATTACTTAAAGAATTATTTATAAAGATAAATAAAGTTAATAAAGATATAAATAATCTAAAGGGAATAATTTAATATTAATAAAATAAGCTCTCTTATAATTATATTAGGAGCGCTATAATACTTAAAGAAATATTTCGCAATAGCCTTTAGGTTCTTATAGCCTATATTATTAAAGGTAAGCTTAATATATAGAGGGAAACTATCTCAATTAAGGGTAAAATAAGAATAAATCTAGACCTTAAGGTACTTATAGACCTATTTAATTATTTAATTAGAAAGGCTATTAAGAGTAGAGAGGATATAGGAACTAGCCCTAGGGAGGTTAACTATCTAGGCCTTTGCGGGAATTACCTTAAACCCGCTATAATTACTCTATTAAGAGGAAATACCCCTCTAGAAATTAATATAAGAAAGCTAAGGTTAAGCGAGAGTCTAAATATTAGGGAGGATATTTTATTACTTATTAGCGAGGATCTTATAGGGAATCTATATAGATATAGTAAATTAATTAATTAAAAAGCATAGATAAAAGTAATAAAGTTAGAAAAAAGGAAAATAAGAAAATAAGGAGTATATAAAAGTTATATATATATAAGGTTAAAATATATAAAGAAAGAAGAGCAGCATATTTAAGTAACCTCTATATAAAGAGCTATAATTTATAGCTACCCTCTGCATATATTAAAAGAGCTAAATAGTCTCTTAAGAAAAGAATAATATATTAACCTTCTTTTATACCTTATATATAAACTAGCTTATTACTTATTTTCCTTAAGGCATAAAGATATAAACCCCTCTTTATTTATAATTACTTATATTAACTATTTAATTAGAATATAAAGCCCCTTTTTACCTATTTAAAAATATATATTTATCCCCCTTAATAAAATAAGACTTTTTATTTAATAATAATAAGATTAATATAAACTAATAACTAACCTTAAGATTAGCCTTTTTATACTCTAAAACTAATAAGTTTAAAAGACTAAGTAATCTTTTTTTATTTAATTATATAGAGCATAACTATATAATAATTATATATTATATATATTATATATAAATTAATAAAAAGACTTTCTAAGAGTAATAACCCTATATCCCTAAGTATACTTTAAACCTTTAAGATACCTTTACTTATATAACTAATTATTTTCTTTACCCCTATTAATTACTCGTAGTTTATAAAAAAGGGGAAAATAGCCTACTTAGTAGCTTAGGTTAAATACTTTAAAGGAATAAGAAGCTTCCTTAAGAAAAATAAGATTAGCCTTAATATAATTAAAAAGTTATATAACTTTAAGTAATTACCTTTCTTTTAGCTATAATAAGAATAAGACTATTAAGACCTTATTACCTTTAAATACCTTAGTATATTAAATAATTACTAATTAATTAAATTAAAGCTTAGGAAGGATAAATTCTAGTAATATTACTATAATAACCCTACTTATAATATATTATAAAAGAAATATATATTAGCCCTATAGCGCTTATACTAGGACCTAGAGAAGGATAAAGAGATACTCCTTAATAATTTAATCTTATTAATATTATAAATACTTAGGAATAGCCTCGAGAAGGTTATTATAATTACGCGGTATAAAATTAATATCTAAGAAAAGAAGCTAAAATATAATTCTAACTAAGAGGAGCCTTTACTTTTCCTCCCTAATAATTATAAGAGAGTCTTAATAAACTATAATATAGGTTTTAGAGGGATTTAGAGGTAATATAAGGCCTATAAAGAGAGAAAATTTTTTGCGGGATTCTTTAGGTTTAAGTATAATAAATACTTTACTATATTTATATAAGATAGGGTTAAGGGCGACTTCTATTACTTTAATATAGTATTAACTAATTAGAAGCTCTATATAAAGCTCGCCTTTATCGCCTAATAAGAATACCTTATAAGCGCTAATTAATTATATTACTTTAATTTCTATTTAATTCTTTTAACTTTATAATAAAGAAAATAAGAATATAATTTCCTTAGTATATTTTACCTCTTTTAAACCCTTAGAGGACTTATAGAAATAACTTTAAGTAAGTTAGCTATAATTTGCCCTCTTATAGCCTTAAATATTAATAAGAGTAAAAAGGTACCCTTATAATTATTTAATCTATTAATCTATAATTAGCTATTAGACTTATAGACTAAGGGAAGAAAGCCTAGAGATATCTTATATAATAATAACTTAGAGGGGATTTAAGGTATTTATTAGACTATAATCTTTAATAAGCTAGGAATTAAGGATAGTTATTTCTAGCATAAGAGCACCTATAGTAATATTATATTAAAATAATAATCTCTCTACGCGGATTTAATTAACTATAATCTAATTAGATTTACTTAAAAGGTACCTTAAGACTAGCTTTATATTAACTAAGGAGGATATATATTAATAAATATAAGAGATATTAGCTATATTAGTAATTAGCGATCCTACTACTTAATCTTAATTCCTTAGGGTAATCTAAGTAATATAATAAAACTTCCTTAAGGACTAAGGCTATTTATAATCCTTAACTTTAGAGTTATATTTCTTAACCTCCCCGCGCGACTAATTAAATAATATATTAACCGAGGTATAGAGATTATAGATAACTTCCTTATTTACTAAAAGGGAATAATTATCTTAGCTAATAATAATAAGCTTAACCTAAAAGCAAAAAAGCTAATAGTAAAGCCAGCCGGCCTAAGACCTAAAGCTTAGAAGTAAGCTAATAAATCCTTAACTCTTATACCTCTTAATTAAAAGGATTAGCCTTAGACCCTAAGTAAGCCTCTTAAGAATCTATCCCTAGGGACCCTAAAGCGGCCATAACTTTTATTAAATAGTAGCTCTAAGTACTAATAAAATAAGAGCCCTTTTTTATCTAAGGGTATAGAAGATATAACTATAGGGTAAAAGCTATTAGGTTTATCTAATTAAATAATAATTAATTATAGATAGAATTAAACTAGGGATAGGTATCCCTATATCATTAAAAAAGGACCTTATATCTATAGCGCCAAAGATTTTATCTACTTAGATTATAAGACTAATAAGGGATCTATATCGAAGTAAAAGGCAATTAGGGTAAGAATAAAGATTATATTAGTTAACCCAGGGGAGAAAAATTAGCTTAGTATAATACATGGCCGGCCTATATAGTGATTACTAACTAGTAATTATATTACTTACCTCCCTAACGGAATAGTAAGACCTTCGCAATGGGATAAACTTCTAGCCGCCGCTACTTAGCCTTAGATACCTATTATAATATTAAAAGAGAGCTAAGATAAGAGGATAAAGAAGTAATAAAAGAATAGGGATACTTAATTAATTAATCTATAGTAGCTATAAGCCTAGTATAATACTAAGTAAGGCATAATAGAAATAATATATATAAAGGGGGATAAGTTTAATAAGGCTTTTTAGGAACCATAAGGATAGGTATTAAAGCCTTATAGGGAGCTATGAGTTAAGGGAAATAAGTGCTAAGCCGTTTTAGGCTACTAGGTAATTTCTTATATATAGAAAAGGAGTTAGAGGCCTTTAACCTTTAATTATTATTATCTTCTTTAGGGCTAATTTAGGAATAAGAGAGCTTTAGGCTCTCTTTTTAAAAAGGATCTTTATTACTATTAATTAATTAATTACCCTTATTATTTTATATAATATTTAGTTTATAAAGAAATATATAAAATCCCCTTTTAGAAAGTCACTTAAAGAAAATCATATTCTAAGTTTCGGCTATGGATAGTATATTATATTCCTCTAATAAAATATATTACCTAGCGCGCTAAAAGCTATATATCTTTAAAAACCTAATATAGCTTTTAATTCTTACTACTATAGGTTTAATACTTAGCTAGAATAATCTTAGAGGGATTATAAAAGGTTTTTCTTAGTTTTATTAAGTAAAACTATATTAATATATAAATAAAGGTAAATAATAATTAATTTCTAATAGATAGTCCTATAATATTTAATATAAAAATAAAAATATTATTATATATATTACTCTCTATAGCTCTAATAACTCCCTAATTTATTATAATTATATAATCTATTATAAAACTTAGTATTACCCTAATATTATTTATTTTTAAATTTAAGTTAAGGTAAATATATACTTATATATATATTTACTATAAGAAATATTATTAATTATATTATAATTTCTTTCCTATTCTTTTCTACTTATATAAGTTATTAATATAATATTATAATAAGTTAGTCTAAAATATATATAAAGCACTATAAGCTATTTATAAGATAGAGGTATTAAGGTTTATACCTTAGAGTTTAAATTAAGTTATTATATAAAGTTATTTTAAAAACTTATAAAACCTAAGTTTATTAAGTTAAATATAAACTCTAAAGAATATTTACTTATAAAATATATTAAACTTTAAGTATTTTTAGTATTATTAACCTAAGTCATTATTTTTATTTTTTTTATTTTATTTAAATAAGTTATTATAAAAAGATAATTTATATTAGTTATTATTAATTTACTTCTAATAACTTAATTAATTAATACCTTTAGCACTAATATTATTATTACTATAGCTATTATTTTAAGCTTTCTTTATAATAAACCTATAATCTAAATACTTATTTATTTATAAGAAGGTATACTACTTTATTAAAAGTCTTATATAAATCTTTAATAATACTAGTTATAACTAGTCTAGGAATATATTATTAAGACTATAAGTAATAAGCCTTTATTATAGTTTATATCTATTTTACTATATAAATACTATATTCTTATTAGTAATAATAAAAAAATTATTAAAGTAATTAAAGGGTATATTAGCTTAAGGCATATATTATTTTTAAATAGCTATAAAGATCTACTAATATAGTTATATTTGTATCTAAAATATTATTCTTAGTACTAAACTATTTAAGTAATATAACTTATTAGTAAATATCTTTATACCCTAAGTAACCTAACTCAAAGGGGAAGTAAAAAGTATTATACTATTAAGAATATAATTAAAATATTTCTATTATAATATATACGCAGTAAGCCTAATATTAATAAGGTATTAATAGACTAGCCTAGTAATAAATAGGGAAATAAATAAGCTACTTAGAATGTATTATTTATAGTTAAGTAAGCCTTATAACTTCTTATAATAATAAATAATTAGGCACTATAGGTATAGATTCCTTATAGTCTAGAGATTATATTATAGTATTTAATACTAATAGCTCTAAGATATAATATACTTAACCTTAGTTAAACTAAAAAAGAATTATTATATATATTATTAAATTATTATATGCCCTTTAATATACTTATACGGCTCTGATATTCTATAAGCTTTAATCTTTACTTTACCTTTAAAGTAAATTATTAATAAGACAAGTATATATGCTTATAAAGAGTTCTAAGTAAGCACCTTAGAGCTTATTAATAAAATTAGATATAAAATAATATCTATTAATAATAATTAATAACCTATCTTAAATCTTAGTAAGGTTTACCTTAGTAGGCTCTTAGTTATACCTTAATTGCTTATAATAAGTAAAAGCTTATATTAGCGCCTTATAAGTAAAGCCATTAAGTATAGTTATTATTAAATATGTTTGCCTCTTTTAGGATAATATCTACTTATTTTTCCTTTAATAAAGTAATATATTACCTCTTTAAAAGTATAATTATAGTTTAATAAATAAAAAACTATCTTAAAAGTAATATTACTTTTATTATTTATTTTATCTTAGTAGGTAATATTTAAAGCCTATAGTTAATTATATCGCGGCTAAGAAGTAATACTAATAAAAATTAACTATATATAATAGATTAATCTTAATAAAAATAAATATAAACTAATAGGGGCAGAGATATTCTTTCCTATAAAGGCTAGAGAGGCTATAAATAGTGCTAAAATAAATAAATATAATTAAACTTATTTTTTTATACTTAAAATCCTCTATTATTATATAATAGGCAAGGTATAAAATAAAATTAGTACTAAACGTAATTAGAATAATATTATAACCTTAATATTAAATAATTTCTTATTAAAATTATTATAAGTATCTTCCCTAGACTTATTAATAGACCTATTCTTACCCTTATTATTACTACCTTAATCTTTATTAGTCTCTTTTTTTATTTTATCTTTATTTTTATTTATATTGTAATAATTATTAGGCTTATGCTTAGCAAAGAACTAAGATAGGTTGCTTAATAGCGCTAGTTACTTTACAAGCTATATTAGATACCCCCCCCCCCCCCCCCCCCCTAAAAGTAACCTTAACTCCTTATATTAAGCTCTTTAAAGACCTTAACTTATAATACCTTTTATTACCTATAGTAATAATTATAATAACTTAAAACTAGAAGTATAAGTATTATTTTAGCTTTGTTTAATATATATATTAGGGCTAGCTTTAGATATAAGCTTAAAAGGAGCTTTATATAAATAATCTAAAAATCTAGTATAGAGCTATCTTTATATATAGGTATTAGCGTATTTAATTATCTTCTTAAATTAATCAAAGAGGTAATTAACTATTATTAGAATTAAGATTAATTACTTTTTATTTACTATAGAGCTAAAGAGTACTTTTTTATTAGAGGCTTTAAAATAAAATATTTAATTAATCAGAGAAGATAATTCTAATAGTATACTAAGAAAATAATACTATATACCTCTAAGTAAATCTTATTATCTAGTAAGGTATATTTAATTAATACTTAGGTTTAAAGGTATATTACTATATAGTAGATCTTATCTCTAAGGTTATAATTTTAGTCTTTAATTTTCTGTAATAAAGAGCTATTAAGTAAAACTTTTAATAATATTTAGCGTTTTTTATACTAAGAGGCTAATATTTATTTACTTATTAAGTTTCTAGGCATTATTATATCCCGCGATCTAAGACCTTTATACTTATTAAGCAGTCTAACTCTAAAATATAAGGCCTCCCTAGATATAATCTTATCTAATAATAACTTAATCTCGTAGTAAGCTTAATCTTTATTATATATATCTTCCTTAAGTAGTTTTTAAGAATAGTATTACTAGGAGATTAAATATTATAAAGCTTATAACCTAAATTATTAATAATATTTAAATAAGAATAAGAAATATTATTATTAAGTTATAAATAAAGGTCCTTAATATTAGGAATATTTAGTACGTAAATAAGCTTATTTTAGCTTTTATAGGCTAATTTATTAAATTAATAGATTTTACTAAGGTACCTAGATATATATAATGTTTATTTACTATTATTATATATTAGTATTTCTTAAAAATACTAATAGACTTAGGTAAATTAAAGTATAACTTAAGTCTACTAAGTTTTATAAATAAACTTAATAATAATTAGAGATTAGGCCTAGTATAAATATAATACTTATTAGCTAGTATTATAATTAATAAAGTAAAGAGTCTAAGTAGTAATAAGGTATTCCTTATAGAGAGAGCTATATAAATATATTATAATAATAAGAGTAATAATTATATACTACTAAGGTTAAATACTAAGATATTATTACCTCCTTATCTCATCTTTAATATAGCCTCTATTAATAGTTACTAGTATTATTAATTGTTTTTCTACTTTATATAAAATATATCTACTAATTAAGTAACTACTAAGGCAACTTTAGTTATATAGATAATATAGCTATCCTATTTATAGATAATATAGTAAATAAGATTACCTCTATAGCATTAAATTATCTTAAAGCAATAATATATTAGGGCATAATAAATAGTATATTTTTTAACCTAAAAAAAATATAAATTATATATTTCTCTTATAATAAACTTAGGTATATTTTAATAATATACTATAGTAATATTATAAAATACCTTATATTAGCTTTATATTAGCTAGGTATTTAGCTAAATAGTAAGGTATTTTTTTTAGATCTATCTTAAGAAATAAGTAATAAAAGTATAAGTTGGTATTTATTAGTTATAAGGACTTATTAATATAAAATATAATTTACTTCTTTGCGCTATATAAAGTATTATTAAAGTATATTTTATATATGTATAATACGGTTCTAAGATTAATTATTCTAGGGCTTAGTCGAGGGTAAAACTAGTATTTTATTTATCTAATCCTAGCAGTAATAAGAATAAGATTTAGTGCCTTTAGTCCTTTACTTAGTTAACGTATTTTATTAGGTTTCTCTACTTAGCCTATATTATAATTATAATATACGGTCTCTTTTTTATTAGTTATATTCTTAAGATTAATCTTTATAATTAAGTGCTATTAATAAGTAACCTTAATTTATAGAAATTAGTTATTTATTAATATAATATTAAATTAATGTATCGTATATATATCATTTTATAAATTCTTCAAAATATAAAGTCTTTTATTTTATATTAAGGCGTTTATTTTAACAATTATACCTTAAATTTATTATTATTTTAACGGCCTTATATATAAGGTAATTTTAAATTATGTTAATTATTATTTTAATTATATAAATATAAAGGTTATATAAAATAATACTAATATAGCTTCTTTTTATAAGTTTTTTTTATCCCTAGCTAGCTTTCGCTTTTTATTTATACTTCTAGCTAATAATTAGTATTAGTAAAAAATATCTATAAATATTAATAGCTAAAAAATAAAGAAGTAAAAGTAAAATTAACTCTTAAGGTAGTAATAACTAAGCTAACATATATATATTAATAAAAATATCTTTTAAAAGCATAAAGGAATAAAGCTTTTGAATAAAGCCTTTATGCCTTAGAGGAGTTAAGTAAGCTTTAAGAAGAGTCTTTTATTATTATAGAGGTATATTTACTTAGGGCTATTAATTTAATTAATTAAGATATAATTAGTCTTAATAAGCCTATACTTAGTATTATTAATAAAAGTCCTTTAAAAGGTATTATATATAAATACAATACTCTAGTAATTCTTATATATTCTTAGAGTTAGGTAATTTTATTATTTAATAAAATATATTAGTTTATTATTAGGTTTATTTATATTAAACATAGCTTTTATAATATTATTATTTACCTTTATGCTGCCTAAAATAGGCATTAAAGTATTATACTTAATATCTTAGTAATTTTAATAATAAAGGCTTTATACTTAAAGCTAGAGGTCTTAATAGGCTTAAATTCATATGGTTTATCTATATAATTATTAATAGCTTTAATAATACGCTAAAGCTAACTCTATTTATAATAAATAGCTTATATTATAACTAATTAAAAGGGTTAAAATCGCCGTTATATAATAGCTCTTTCTTCTAATTCTAACCTTTTAATTACTCTTATAATTCTTAATTACTTAAAGAGATTAAAATTGCTTTTATTATCCTTATTAAGGAGGTTTAATTATAACTAGTAATAACTATAATTAATTAATTAATTAATTAATTAACTAATTTATAGCTAATTAATTAATTAATAATATATTAACAATAATATTAGCTATTTTTATAAAGATATTTAATTAAATAATTAAAATACTATAATTAATCGCTATTAATATACCTTTTTATAAAACTAAGATAACCTTAATAAAAAGATTTATAAGCTTTATAAGGGCATAAAAAATACCTATAATAAGCTATAAGATATAATATTAAATAAATATCTTTAAAATATTATATTAAATAAAAATCTTAATAATTTAAAATATATTAAACTTATAATTTTTAATTATAATATCTTTTTTTATTTAATTTCTTTTTATTTAATAATAATATTAATAAAAAATTAATTATATTAAAAAAAAGCTTTTTTTATTAAAAGCTGTTAAAAAAAAACTAAAAGAAAAGTAAATTCTTAGTAGCAAGGAAGATTAATTCCTTAAGGACTTAAAATATAACTAATACATAGCGTAGCTTATAACCCTTATTATAAGTATTAATACTTTCTGCCACGGTAATTAAGAGGATTAAAAAAGTCTTACTATAGCTAGCTAGGATCTAGCTATATAGCTATAGGCGCAATTATATTAAGAAATAGGGGTTATTAGCATTATAGGATTTAGAGGGATTAGTTCTTAGAGTTAGCATTAGAGTTCTACTCAGAGGTAAATAAAGGTCTATAGGTTTAATTAATTAAACTTATCTAGTTAAATATTATAATATATATTTCTTAGCTTATATAAATATGCAAATAAGAGTAATGTTAATAATAATCTTAATAATAAGATAAAATAATATATTTTCTTAAATAAATAAACTACTATAACTCTAAAAATATATAAGAATTATTAAAATACCTTATTAATATATAATGCCTTTTAAAAGACTTTTATAAATAATAATAAAATTATACTTATTTAAACCTAAGGTAAATTAATTAATAATACTAATATATTATTTACCTATAAATTAGTTATTATTTATTACTTAATACTAAGTGCTTTTTCCTAAGAATATAACTTATCCTTTTTTTTTAACTTATATATCTTATAAGAGAAAAGCTAAGAACCTCGCTTATAAAGTAAGTAATATTACTTCCTTAATATAGTAAATAAGCTAAGGTCTCTTATAATTTATCCTTAGTCTTCTTAATATCTATATTTATTTTATATTAGGTATTAAGGTTTTTAGAAATTAAGCCTTAAAGGATTAATTAAATATATAACTAAAAAGTTAATTATAAAAATAATAACATATATAATAAGTGAGTATTATAGATAAGCGAGTATTATAAAAATCCCTTACCTTATATCTTCTTTATTTAATCAATTAATTCTTAACCACTAAGCATATTAGGGCCTAATACTAAGGCTAGAATCCTTCTAGCTCTTTAAACCCTCTAAAATAACCTAAAACTAAGTATCTAATACGCTGCAATAATATATATAGTTTACTATTATACCTTATATCGCTAGCAGCAAGGCATCTAGTCTCGACGCAATACTATCCCTAATTTATATAAGCTATCTAATTTAAAAGAAGATATCCTTATTTACTTTATTCTTAACCTAGATTTATAAGGATTCCCCCTATGGCTATATAGTATAAAAGAAATAGCTAATTAATTACTTATTAACCGCAATATACTATTAATTAGCACGCATTAGGCTTATAACTTTATTAAATAATACTTAGACCTTAAGATATATTTCTTTTATAAATATAATTACTAAAGAGCTAAATACAAAGACCTAGCTATTATCCATAATTAATTTTAGCTTATAGCAAATATAATCACAAAGTATAATATCTAATTAAATAATATCTATAACTTTAATAAGACTAGCTTTCTTATAGGTATAATTACGAGCGGAATAGTTATTATAAGTATAAAAAGGCATTTAAAGCTAAAATTAGTATAGCCTAAAAACCAGGAATAAATTATAGTTATTTAAGTAATTAATATAAAAGGCTAAGTAATCTAGCTATTTATTATTAGTATAGGCTAATATTACCTTATTAATTAGTACTAAGAAAGTAACCTCTTAGGCAATTAAGCTATTATAATAACTTAAAATAGCTAGACTAATAATAAGATTAGTCTTAAGTAGCTTAAGTACTTTAATTAATATATAGCTAATTAATTAATTAATTCTTATTATCTCTTAATTCTTAATAGCTATAAAAATTATTATTTTATTAAATTTAAGAGATATTATAAAGAGAAGAAAATTATTTAGCTTTATATACTATTTTATTTATCTTATTTACTTTAGCCCCTTAATATTAGATACTTTAGCGTACTAAAGCGAGCTTATAATTAAGAAATAGAGCGATTAATTAGATACTCTATAACCTATGTTTTAAAGACTAAGTTCTTTTTAGCCTTTTATATTATATATAAGGCTATTATAACAGAAAGAAATATTAGGGGGGCTTTTAAAGGAGCTAGCCTTATTTCTCTTAACCTAGAAACTATAATCTTAAAGCTTAATATTTAGCTATAGACGCTAATACTAGTTAAGGAGGTAATTAAACTATTAACCCCTTGGGCTTTAAAGACCCTAAAGACTATACTTAAGGCCTAATCTTAGTTTAAATACCTTAAAAGATAAATTAAAAGGCATTAAAGTAGCTCTTTAGAGTTAATTCTTAAAGTATTAAAGTCTCTTATAAAGGAAATAAAGGTAATTATATATAAGATAGCTCTTATAAGGGCAAAGGTCTAAGACCTTTAATAGGCAAATAAGATACTAAATTAGCGCTAGAGGGTAAAAAGGACTAAATTATAGAAAAGAGGGGTAATAATAGTAGAGGAAGGAAGGTAAGTAATTAATTAAATGGATATAGATGCATAGGTAGCGGCCAAATCATCGAGGAGTAGTAATCGAGGGAGGTTAGTTAGACCGGGTATTTAGCGCTATAGTATTTATAGTAAGCCCAGGTATAATATAAAGACCTATTAGGTAGTAATTAAGACGTCTAGGGAAAAATATAATAAGTAGTTTTAATTAATTAGATAATTTATAGTATTTTTATTATAATATTCCTAAGGAGGGTTAGGATTTTTATAATACTTGCTTATTTATAATACTTGCTTATTATATATGTTATATAAAAAGATAATATATTAATATTATTATAAGAGTAATTATAATAAATATACTCTTAGTAATAAGTAAAACCTACTATTATCTAATAGACCTTCTTAGCCTAAAAATATAATAAGTAAGGCATAATATTAAATCCCTGAGTTGTTAAATAAGAAACTATAAGGAAGCGCTATATAGATTTTTTTAACTTAGAAATATAACCTAATATCCTACTAATAGGAATTTTTAAGGAATTAAATTAATTAATTATTAATAGTAGGCTATAAAAATAGCCTTAAGGATAAGACTAATAGATAGAGAGTTTTATATTATAGCCTTAAGAAAGGTTATTAGTATATAATATAAGCAGACCTTAGATTAATTAATAAAAAATAAATTACTAAGATTATATTATAACCTAAATAATTTAAATTAAGAGAATTACTAGGTAATTCTTATAATTTAGGTTAATACCTAAGTATGTAAAATATATATATTATACTCTCTTATATAATATTTATTTTAGCTATTGATATAACTTAGTTATACTTAATACCGTTAAGTATATTATCAGATATAATACCCTTATTATTTAAGTATAGTACGACTAGTCTTTTTACTAATATAAACCTAGTACGATTGGTTTATCCCTTGGGAATATATATAATTATTATACTAAGGTTAAAGACCTTTAAGAGGTAAATAGGATATTAAGCTGGCATTTGAGGGCAAAAAGGACTAAACTATAGAAAAGAGGAGTTATAATAACATAGAAAGGAAGATAAGTAATTAATTATATAGATACTAATATATAGGTAGTAGCTAAATTATTAAGGAATAGTAATTAAGAGAGGTTAGCGCGACTAAGGATTTAATATTATAATACTTATAGTAAGCCTAGTTATAATATAAGAACCTATTAGGTAGTAATTAAGATATCTAGGGAAGAATATAGTAAGTAGTTTTAATTAATTAAATAATCTATAGTATTTTTATAAGTATTTAAATTAAAAAGGTTAAGATTTTTATTTTATTTTCTTATTTATTTTACTTACTTATTATATATATTAATATATGTTATCCTAGCATTAATAGTTAGAAGGTTTAGCAACTTTAGTTATTAGCTGTCTTTAAAGAAGTTGAACTATTCAGAGTAAATCTAATAGTATGATTATACCTTGTCACTTATGTGCGGATGCTAGTATAAAGTATCTTCTAACCTCCTACTACCTCGACCATCTTGCTTATATGGGCTTAGCCAGATAATGTCGTGAAGTATGGCTCTTATTACGTGGGACTGTTCTCCTTGGTCCTGCTAGGTGAGAGGGTAGCTGGGTTAATAGGAGAGTATTATTGCAATCCCCTTCACACGTTACCTACGGCGCCTATGATGAAGGGGGTTGGTACCACTCAACATGGTCGACAGCCTGTCTCCATGCGATGCTCCATTCTGGCTATCGATGAGGCTTGAGGCTAGGTTCTCCTGCATACCGTTAATCGTAGCACCAAGGTAGACGGGTCCTCCGCGCATACGGTGGACTTTGTGCTAAGAGCCGCCGAGTATTGCGTTCTCAGCACGGCCGATGTCAGTCGCCTTGCCCTTGCTGGGCAATCCTATTGGTCTCACGGCCTGCACCTAGCAACCAGGGCCTTTTCAGCTGCTCAAAGCGTCCCCCACAGAAATCCCGCAAAGATGTCGCCAGTTATCAGCCATCATCCGCCATATGACCCACATCCATCGGAAGAGGTACTATGTCGTTGACATCGCTATCACACGCAAGAAAGCCAACCTCTCCTACGCGCAGCGATAATGGCGCCTAGCTAGGTCAAGAAGATTGAATCCAAGCTCAAAGGCATGCGGCCAAGCCCTCCACTCGAGTCTGCCTTCCTTACTCCCCCAAAGCCTTCTCAGCCAGCACTTGGGCTAGCAGCTCAAGCAGCATCTCGACCAGCTCCTCCGCCAACACCCCAGCCAACACCCCAGCCAACAGCTTCTGGGCCTGCTGACCCCGAGCCTCGTCTAGCCTGCAACTTCGGAAGGTCTCTGGGATCTAGGACGTACTGGATGTCGTAAAGGAAATGCCTGCTGGCTTGGAAGATCTATACGATCGAATGACGCAACGGATCCAAAAGGTGGGGCGGCGGAATCCCGAAATGTGCCGATGTATACTATCGACAGTCACCGCAGCCTATCGCCCACTTCGCCGAGAGGAACTTGGTCACCTCTCAGGCTTACCGGCGAATTTTCAGAGATCGAATGATAATATTTCGAAGATCGCGAACATTTGCGGCTCCTTCCTCATAATCAGAGACAATGCCGTCTACATCATTCATCAGTCTGCTAAGGACTTTTTGTCCTCGAGCACATATCTCTTTCCTACTGGCATGGCGCACCAGCACCATGTCATCTCCTCGAGGCCACTGGAGGCTTTGTCAAGGACGCTCCGACGCGACATTTACGGCCTATGCGACCCAGGATTCCCCATCGATCAGGTGTCGCCGCCCGACCCTGACCCATTGGCTTCGTCCAGGTATTCTTGCATCTACTGGGTTGACCATCTCGGTGACTCGGATTCCGCAGAGAGGATGAGAGACAAGGGCCAACAGGACGGTGGTGCCGTTCGATCGCACGGCAACTATCTCGCATAGATCAACATCCGCATGAATAGGCGCTAGGAACAGACAGCTGACGTCCTAGGTAAGCTTATAGTTCTTGGAACTATCGCCCTCCCAATCAACGTTATCACCGGTCTATGGGGCATGAATGTCTGGGTGCCCGCCCAGAAGTACGAAGGTGATCTTACCTGGTTAGTCTAGATCACTGCTGGCCTACTATTTTTAGAGTGGAATGTTATTTGATTGCCAAGAGGGTTTATTATATTATGTAGGCGGCATATTGCCCCTATGGCTGTTAAGAATGTTCAAGATGGGTTCTACCCAAAGTGACCCTCGAAATCATGTCCAGCCGAATCAGTGGCTGACAGAGCACTCAGCAGAATCGTCATCTGTTACCTTCTTTGTCTTTGTAGCCCTCAGACGTGTAGTTGAAACTGGGCACTGAAGTCACGAGGCAGCTGAACGCGCCTCGCTACGGAGTCCGATAGCGGAGCGGCTATAATTGATAGTAATTGGGAGGAGCGACCAGCCCCGTCCAGTTTTAGAAGGACGGGTACCTGTCCCCCTATTGATCGCCAGCCGATTCTACAACATCGCACAGGCCAATATCACCAATTTTTATGGTGGGTTCTGGTAGAATGGCCCGAGAATAATACTCAGGATCCCTCGTCCATCCTTTGACTCCTCAGTTGGGCAGTTTTCCGAGCTTTGTAGTTGATGGCAGATTGTCTGCAGCGTAACTAAACCAAAGTTGCATGATGACAGCGCAAGCCAAGACAACACTTCGACAATGCATGGCATCATTGACTTGTACTGAGCGGCTGTGGAATTCTAACCCAGCTCGGACAACATCTATCGCCTTCCATGAGTAAGCCGTGGGAAGCTCACTACCCTATACTGTGCCGGCGAACCTTGCCGCGAAGTATCGTCAATTACTCATGAACCAGATATCTTCAACATGTGAAATTGCTGTTAGGAGTTTATTAGAATGCTTAAAAACTTTTTCCTATCTGAAATTTCCATGTAAGACTAAATTCGATGGTGATAAACGTGCTGGATATTGACCTTGGTTGGTTTTAACCTTTTTGTTGAAGAATCCAAGTCGATCGGGTCTACTATGACAGTATTCTTGCGCAGTTGAACAATATCATTGGAAAATGATGGGGTCAGCTGGCGGTTAACTTAAGGCGATGATTAGACGCGAGAACTAGAAGCTAGGATCGGCGGTTATTTTATCACTAGTATTTCTAGATAAAAGATTCATCCTTATATATATAATCACGGGGTTTGACCACTATAACGTCACTATCCTACATCACTTAGACCACCAAGTAATTTAGTAATACTAATATATTACGCTAATAATTAGTCGCTTATTTACATAATACGATAATATCTATTACTTACTTAGATATGTCTTACTACCTTAATTTTCTCTTGCTTTTTGCACCCCTATATATTAAGAGTAATTCCTTAACTAATATAGGGAAGTCTCTTAATTAATACTTTTATAGTTATAATACTCTGTAATCTCCTCGCCTAGACGCTTTTTACTTGCTTATTATTTAGCTAAACTAATAAAGAGGTCTACTTATAATAATTTATTTATAACTATGATGCGAGAATAATACTCTAGAAACTAGGCGAAAATATCTATAACTTATATAAGTTAAATATAATCGTTTATTTTAATATTTTCCCTTTGACTTATATATAATATAATATTATATTTTATATAAAAGTTAATAAGAGTAAGCCTTTTTTTTTTCATTAAAGTCTATTTTAATAAGAAACTAAGTTATATCCTTAACGCTGCGTCTTATATCTAGGATCAGTATAGTAGTAGTGTCTTTTATACCTGCGGAGAGGAACTCGCTTAAAGATATAGAGTGATACCTAGATTCGCTTTGCCGAGTAGTATGACGATATCGACTGGGACGGGCTTATTCCCTTTGGCCTGTTTCCGGACGGTAAGTAGAAGTTAAGAATACTAAGATATAAGGTGAAACTCGATGACGTAGTGGCTAGGATGCTATATCTAATAGAGATTAGGATAGGGCTCCTAAAGGCTAAGTTAGAAGATGTTTTTTAGAGTATTATTAAGTATCTGGTTGCTCGGGGCGTGGTGCTCTGTGATTCTTAAGAGTTAAAGACGTTGAGGTTATTTTATGCCATGGGATATCAAAAGCTGGCGAGGATCTGAAAATGGCTGAATCAAATGAGGAGCTGTAGTCGAACTCTATGTTGAGACCGTATGACTAAGGTGGTCCGATCTGCTGATGGCTGGGATGTGGATACTATGTAAGGAGCTGTGCTCCTCTCAGATACATGTAACTTAGACCTTTCAACACATCATCTTCCACTCCCGCAATATTGCTTTATCAAATTGATATTGTCATTGACCAGTAGGGCGTGAGAGGTGACTTGTCGTCGTTGCGCGACACTATCTATCATCAACTTGAGAGCTTGCAACTTCTGCTTCGGTTTAGTGAGGACCTCGAGGGAGAGCGGAGGCAGCTCCTCCTCCCGGTTGGGCGTGGACGTAGGCGTAGGCGCAGACATGGCTGTTGGTACGTGGCATAGAGCGCCAAGCAGGGCGAGGATATGTCAGAAGCATGCCTGATCTGAAGGGAAGATCGCTGATCACTTGCTCGTGATGTGAAGGACACCCAATAACTGACGGAGCGCAAGACGCGAAGGATGTGCTTCATGGACAAGCTCGAGACGGGAGCCAAAAAGTCAAAAAAGGCGCCCAGCTTCGCTAATGGAGTTAAACCGGTAACACGGCTACCGGTGCCTCTGCTGCCCGCGACCCGGCCTATGAAGCGTAATCAGGGCTCTGGAGGCGCAAACTGTGGAGGTCTCGGTGTCCGGAAAGAGGAAAGCTCAATCAGCAACAAGCTTCGTCGCAAGACCTGCAATCGTCTCGGTCATTGACTTATGGTTAAAGCCAAATAGTAAAGGGGGGGCACCCAGTAATTGTCTCCTCTTACGCCAGATGGTCGTCGTAGGCTTCTGCTTGGCGAGGAGATCCACGAGTAGAGATGGATGAGAGTGATCCTGGGTGGGTCGGAAGCACGCTAATTCCGTGCCGTTTGCCGAGATCCTAGAAGATCTATGGTGCTCCTGCAGCCAAAGGTCTTGGCATCTGGAAGCACGTGGGGGGGAGCGAACCATTGATTTGTCTGGGGCCCTTCACAAGCTCGACTGTCTTGTGCTCATCGTCCTCATTCTTGGCCGAACCTGAACACTCTGAAGCTTCCAGCAGCTGTGTCGAGAGATTAGTGGGCAAGAGCGGGTGGGCAAGAGCGTGGATGGGCAGGAGCCATCAATTCGCACGGAACTGAAGGACGCCCGGAGGCCCAGTTAGTCTTTGAGAGATGCCGTAGTAAGACCTTTTGTTTTTTGGTTATTTCATATTTATATCAAGCTGGCCTTCGAGCCCAAAAAGAAGATTCTGCTCCTTTGTCTAGACGACAGGCGCAAGGTCTCACTTGTGTCTTTATCCAAGTTCCCTCCAGTACACGAATCTCAAAGCTTTTATCTCTTCTTTTTCTCACTTACAACTTGTCTCTAATTATCCATTCTTGGCATACGCTGTTAATTCCCCATCCATCCAGTCCAATGGCTGACAACGAGGCGCGTGCCCCCCCGGCCGCTGTCGCCAAGACAACTGGCGGCAACAGTGCATTCCGCAACTTCCACAACGACTTTGCTCATATTGCCGACCCCAACGAGCGTCGTCGTCTTGCCCTCGCCGAGATCGACAGGGCTCCCTTTGGCTGGTATCATGTTCGCGCCTGTGTTGTCGCCGGTGTCGGCTTCTTCACTGACTCTTACGATATCTTCTGCGTCTCCATGCTGACCATCATGCTTGGCATTGTCTACTATCCCGCCACGGGCAAGCTTCCTACCAGCGCGGATAACGCCATTAAGCTCTCAACTTCGGCTGGTACTGTTATTGGTCAGCTTGGCTTCGGTATGCTTGCTGATATCTTCGGCCGAAAGCGCATGTACGGTCTGGAACTCATTGTCATCATCTTTGCTACCCTCGGTCAGGCCTTGACTGCTGGCTCTCCATCTACCTCTCTTATCGGACTTATGATCTTCTGGCGAGTCCTCATGGGCGTGGGTATTGGTGGTGACTATCCTCTTTCTTCTATTATAACTTCTGAGTAAGCTGTAGCTATGGTGGTGGAGTACGGTATCTTCAACCCGGATCCCTGCTGACACATGCGAAAGGTTCGCGACCACCAAGTGGCGAGGAGCTATGATGGCTGCTGTCTTTGCCATGCAGGGTATGGGCCAGCTCTGCGCCGCCCTGGTCATGATGTTCCTCACTCTCGGCTTCAAGTCCCAGCTTGAGGGTGCTCCCAATCAGACTAGCTGCACTGGCAGTTGCCAAGTCGCCGTCGACAAGATGTGGCGTACCCTGGTCGGCTTCGGCGCTGTTCCCGCTTGCATTGCCCTTTACTGTAAGTGTCCAAAGTCCGTCTTGGCATACTAATTTGACATGGGTTAACACCGTGGGGAACCCAGACCGTCTCACTATCCCCGAGACCCCTCGTTATACCTTCGATGTCGCCCGCGATGTCGAGAAAGCTGATGACGATGTCAAAGCCTATATGACTGGCAAGCGTGAGGGTGAGACTGATGAGGTCGCTCGCGCTCAGGTCCAGCAGGGTGCTCGCGAGAACCTTCAGGTGCCCAAGGCCAGCTGGGGTGACTTCTTCCGCCACTACGGCAAGCTCAAGAACTTCTTGCTTCTGCTCGGAACTGCTGGATCATGGTTCTGCCTTGATGTGGCCTTTTATGGACTCAGTTTGAACAACGGTACTATTCTCAAGGTTATTGGCTACTCGAGCAAGGATGCCCACAATATGTACGAGTTCCTGTACAACACTGCCGTCGGCAACATCATCATTGTCCTTGCTGGCGCTGTTCCTGGCTACTGGGTTTCCGTTGCCACTATCGATACCCTTGGCCGTAAAACTATTCAGCTCGGTGGCTTCATCATTCTTACTATTCTCTTCATTGTAAGTTGCCCTCTCCAAATTATCTTGCTGATACTAACAAATATCCAGGTTATGGGTTTCGCTTACCACCATATTTCCTCCAACGGTCTGCTCGCCATCTACGTGCTTGCCCAGTTCTTCTTCAACTTTGGTAAATGTTCTATCTCGTTCCTCAAGGGCGGTGGACTAACAGATTAGGTCCCAACACTACCACCTTCGTTGTCCCCGGTGAAGTCTTCCCCACCCGCTACCGATCCACCTCTCATGGTATCTCTGCCGCCTCCGGCAAGATTGGATCCATCATCGGCCAGGGCGCCATATCCATCCTTCGTACCCGTGGTGCTACCAAGGACAATGAGGCTCCCTGGATGGACCACGTTCTTGAGATCTATGCTCTTTTCATGCTTCTCGGTTGCTTTACTACCCTCCTCATTCCCGAGACTGCTCGCAAGACTCTTGAGGAGCTCAGCGGCGAGGATGACTACGCCAACCCTGACACTTATGCCTTGCGCCGGTGAGTCGCCGACGATTAATTTTACATGGGAAATTTTTTGGCGCTTACGTGGCGTAGGTCAGCTGACGATTAAAATGAGCACCAGCCGACGATTACCAGTTTGACTTCCCTGACAACTATAATAATTTGAAAATGGGTAAAGATATGAAGTCAGTGTTTGCAATTCGATTGATACCAATATTGACATGCGAAACTGCAAGATTGTGAGTTTGTCGGTATATTTCGAGATGTTTTTCTTTGCTGGTAGTTGGGCGACAGGCTTAAAGAGCATGGGCTGGGCAGCCACAGGCAATAAGTGTGCGTCTTGACTTACAAGGCGCAGCTGTGGCTACAGACCATCAGTCTCATCATGCTCAGCTCAAACTGTCGACGTGGAATAAAGGAGCTAGGTGTGGTATTAATACTTGGGGGTAGTCCGTAGAGTTCCATCTGTAACTTTGACTACATTATTCGAATTCGTTTACAATGGATTACTTCGAGTATGTGCCGGAATACCGGCTTCTCGGCTGTCGCACTTGCAAGACCATGGTGATTCGACAACGGATCAGAAAGCATCTTCAGAGTTCTCCCCACCATTTGAGCATTACTGAGATCAAGGACGTGCAAAAATGGGCATCCAGCATTTATATCATTCAAGATCAAGAAGAGATTCATAACAGTCTGCCATTTATACCCGACGATACACCTCCAATTGCAGCATTAGGTCCAGCAAAGACGGGGGGATCCGGTGCGAGTTTGTCCCAGAGGAAAGCACAACCGGGCCGGATTGTCGATACGTAGGCGCAGATCGACGACGGATCCGGGAGCATCTGAAGGCAGAGCACCAATGGGATCTAGAGCTCAAGGGTGGACGTCGCTCAGCCACCACAGCCGAAGAAGAACGAAGCAATACTCCGTGGAGGAGCGGGGTCTTGTATCAACGACTATTTCCGACAGGCTTTCGCAGCGAGTGGCTTGAAGTGGCAAGGGGACTAAATCTTGATCAGCCAGATCTCAAGACCACGGCTCACAGCTCAGACTTCAGCAGGCCATTGACGCATTCCAGAGTAAGGGCAATGATGTCCGGAGTCAAGAGGCAGGGCGAATTGATGCGGAGAACGATTTTACTGCACCGAATCCGTGGCTTCGTCGGCTTGGCTCTGCTCTTCACTTGAAGGACTTTAGCGGGAAAAAGAACTTTTTGAGGGACTTGATCTGGGTATTATTCTTTGGCGATTATGCTAGAATCGGCCATACAATCGAATCGGCGGCTGACGCAGTGCCCGCTTTTTAATTCTACGAGAGTTTGCAGCTAGTATTAATATGTTTAGTGGGCTAGCAAGATCTGGATTGTCTCTGATCGAAGCGACCCGCGGCAATTGCGAATGTGACTGTCGCTCGTACCGTGTCCATATCTGGTAACCACTCCTGTCCATCTGACCATCCTGCGAGCAATGGCCGAAGAGGCTCTTCCCAGTCATCAATGTTCCTTCAAGGATCTCGGTTAGCCATGCTTGAAACCGCTGCATTGGCAGAAAAGGGAGGCGGGGATTACGTACAGTCTACGCCGGCAGGCTCGCAGAAGGAAAAGTTATCCATGGTGCCTCGAGTTAACCAAGTCATGCTATCATACTACTCCAAATATGACCATTCCGAGTTCGTGCGTATCTGCCGCTATATATACTTCTCTAACTTATTAGCATACTTTATATAGAGCGAATTTTCACCATTGAATTAATAATAGATATTAAAAATAAGCCAGGCGTCTTTAATAAAATCCTTAGGTATTATAGATTACTCTGCTTCTAGCCTAGCATCTATAGTACTAAGGTCTATTAGTTCCTTAATAACTTTATAATAATCGGCGATATTATCCTTACTAATAAGCTACTACAATAGCTATAATAATTAATAATTCTAGAAGTCATTTAAGAGATATAACAGCTACTTATAGTTTAGACTATAGCGGGATTACTTAGCTAGCTTATCTGTACTAAGTAATTAACCTAATACCTAGATTATATTAATACATAAGGCGTTAATAGGACTAAGGCTATTCTCCTATTATTTCTAAGATTAATAGCCTATATCACTCTTACTAAAAGCCCATATCTTAGCATAGATATTTTTCTTTTACTTAAGGAGTATATAGCCTACCTCTAGGTAATTAATCCTTAGAAGCATAGAGCACTATATAAGAGTTCCGCCCTTATAGTCTTTTATACATCTCTTTTAAATTAAGTTATCTAATATAATATCCTTTATAAAACCATATTTTTTAAAATAGGGGATAACTAAGTTATGAATATAAGTTAAGAGACATATTATATCTAATAATACCTTAATATAAACCTTTAGATATAATATAAGGTGCGCCCCGTACCCCTTAGCCTCCTCGTCTAATAAGACGGCATAGAAGATAACCTTAGCGAACTTGCGATACTTAAACAGCCGGTTTATAATGCTACCTACTATTGCTAGCGGCTTCCTCATAATGGCGATGGATATATGGGCTCTATCGTAGATGAGGCGCGCGATGTAGCTCTTAGGCATCTCTGGTAGCTGCTTTTGGATAGTGCTGACTTTAATTCAAGTGAATTAAGTTCGGGGGTATAACTTAATTACTTAAAATAAAATCGTCTGTGAGCTTACTTAACTTAAATTAAATTAATATACTTAAATTAAAAGCGCTAACCTAAGGCTAGGATACAGCTATTAGTACCCTGATGCCTCCCCTGTATCTTAACCCATTAGGTCCCTACTAAAGCTAATAACCTCGCCTATAGTAATCGCTTATGTGTTTCCTAAGGGATAAACTAGTTATACTGGGTTTATATTAGCAGAGAGTACTAGGCAAAGTCTAAGTAATAAGGGTATAGGTTATATCTAGTAATATACTTAAGGTATTAAATATAATTAAATTATATTAATAACTAAGGTAATTACTATATAAGAAAGTATAATAAATATATTTTATATACTTATATAGTTTACTTAGACTAATTATAAGTTAGAATATTAGTATTCTTAGCTTATATTAGTCTTATGCTAATATTATTCTAATACAGTATTAATCTAGCGCCTAATAGGTATGCTAAGTCTAAGGATTAATAGAGATTATAGAATATAGCCGCGGGGGTTATAATATAATGCCTGTCTTTTATTACGCCTTATCCTTAAGACCTATATTATTACGGCCTGGATATACCTAGAGTTATATGCTAAATACTGCCCTATAGTAACTAGATAATCCGCAGAGAGAATAAGCCGCTTACTCTAATGGCTATAAGCTATTATATACTACTTACTATAAGGGTTATAAGTAATTATAAACCGCTTATTTATGCCTTAATAAGTTATATAGTATATGGAATATTCTTATTTATGCTTTCTTATAGATTAATTACCTTAGTTATTAATATAACTTAGTTATATTTAATACCCTAAGAGTATTATTAGATATAATTACTCTTATTACTTAGATTATACCCAGTACTCTCTATTAATATAAACTTAATATAATTAATTTATTTCTTAAGAAATATATAATTATTATATATTCATAGCTTTTATTTTAATAATATATTATATACTCTAAGTAATATTATTACTATAATACCTAATATTAAAGTATTTTTTATTATTTATATTAAATTACTTATTATTATTTAATTAGGATAACTTATAGTTATATAAAAAAACTTAAATATCTTAATAAATATTAATACTAATAAAAAAAAGAAATTATTCTTACCTTATATAAAAATAAAGTATATAAAGTTAAATATAAATATAATTACCTTAATACCTAATATAATAATCTCTTAGATAGTATATATAATAATATTAAGGTTAATATATATATTACCTAAGTATAATAGTTAACTAAGTATAATAAAAATCTCTTAATCTTTATTCTTATTATTTAATTAATTAATTCTTAACTACCTAGTATATTATAAGATTTTATTAAGGCTAAAATTCTTCTTACCTTTTAAGCTATATAAAATAACCTATAATTAAGCCTTTAACAAGCTATAACTATCTATAAGGTCTATTATTAGAGCTTATATTACTAATAGAAAGGTATTTAATCTTAATACATTCTTATTAACTAATTATATTAAGTCTCTAATCTAAAGGAATAAATCCTTATTTAGTTTATTCTTAACCTAGATTAATAAGGATTACCCCCTTAGCTATATAGTATAAAAGAAATAATTAATTAATTACTTATTAACCGCGATATATTATTAATTAGTATATATTAGGCTTTAAATTTTATTAAGTAATACCTAGAGCTTAAGATATAATACTTTGAGAAATATAATTACTAAAGAGCTAAATATAAAGATCTAATTATTATGTATAATTAATTTTAATTTATAATAAATATAATTATAAAATATAATATTTACTAAAATAATATTTATAATTTTAATAAGATTACCTTTTTTAAAGGTATAATTATAAGTAAAATAATTATTATAAGCTTAAAAAGATATAAAAAACTAAAATTAATATAACTTAGAGATTAAAAATAAATTATAATTATTTAAGTAATTAATATAAAAAGCTAAGTAGCTTAATTATTTATTAGTAATATAAGCTAATATTACCTTATTAATTTATACTAAGAAAATAAGCTCTTAGGTAATTAAATAATTATAATAACTTAAAATAACTAAGTTTATAATAAGATTAATTTAAAGTAACTTAAGTATTTAATTATTATATAATTAATTATTATTATTTCTTAATTTTTAATAGCTATTAAAATTATTATTTTATTAAATTTAAGAAATATTATAAAAAAAATAAAATTATTAAGCTTTATATATTACTTTATTTATTTTATTTATATTAGCGCCTTAATATTAAATATTTTAGGCTATTTAAAAATACTTATAATTAAGAAATAAAATACTTAATTAAATACCTTATAACTTATATTTCTAAGACTAAGTTTTTCTTAGTTTTTTATCTTATATTTTAAGCTATTATAATAAAAAGAAATATTAAAATAACTTTTAAAAAAGCTAAGCTTATTTTTTTTAACCTAGAAAATATAAACTTAAAGCTTAATATATAGCTATAGACTCTAAGGTTAGCTAAAGAGGTAATAAAGCCTTTAACCCCTTAGGTCTTAAAGAGTCTAAAGATTATACTTAAGCCTAAATCTTAGTCTAAATACCTTAAAATATAAATTAAAAGATATAAAAATAATTCCTTAGAGTTAATTCTTAAAGCTTTCTAGTTTCTTTTTAAGGGAATAAAGGCTATTATATATAAAATTACCTTATTAATAGCTAAGATTAATAACCTTTAAGAGGTAAAGAAAATATTAAATTAATATTAAAGGGTAAAAAGGATTAAATTATAAAAAAAAGGGGTAATAATAAAAATATATAAAAAAAAAGTAATTAATTAAATAAATATTAATATATAAGTAATAGCTAAATTATTAAAATATAATAATTAAAGAAGGTTAATATAACTAGGGGTTTAATAGTATAATATTTATAATAAGCCTAGTTATAATATAAAAACTTATTAAATAATAATTAAGATATTTAGGGAAAAATATAATAAATAATTTTAATTAATTAAATAATTTATAGTATTTTTATAAGTATTTAAATTAAAAAGATTAAGATTTTTATTATGCTTAGTTAACTATTATACTTAGGTAATATATATATTACTTAAAATTATTTTATAATAATAAAAGATATTATAAATAATATATAAAAATATTTTTAATAAACTTTAAAATAATAATAATAATAATATTAATAAACTATTAATAACTAATAAAAATAAATAACTTAACTTATATAGCTCTAAGAATAATAAAATAATTTAATTAAATAATAAACTAAGGATATTAATAAGCTTATAATAAGATATTATATTAGTAATATTACCTAATAAGATATTAATAATATTCTATTACTTAAAGATTTAAAAGTATTTAATAAATAAGCTTATTAAGTTAAGTCCTTCTTAATATCTCTTAGGGTATATTAATAATATTTCTTAAGCTAAAGAATAAGCGCTAAAAATAAAGTCTTATATATTTCTTAATATATTATAAAAAGTATATTTACTTAGTTTAAGCTAAAGCTATATAATTACCTTAGAGAAAATATTTCTATAAAAACCTTATTTTTATTTAATAAATATAAATAATTTAAAGAAATTATATAAAAGAATTTTAAAATTATTAATAAGTAATAATAAGTTATATAAAAACTTAAAAACTTATAATAAATTAAGGCTATTGTAACTTATATAGCTAAGTTTATATAAATTATTTTATTTCTTAATTAAAAGATAAATACTTTTTAAATTATATTTTATAAAAGAATTAAAAATAAAATAAAAAATAAACTTTATAAACTAAAAACACTTAATAATTTATAAGACTATATTAATATAGCTATTAAGATTAATAAGTAATAATTTAAGTAATATATAAAAAAAGCTAATAAAAAATATATTAAAGGTAATATAAATAATATTAATTAGTATTATAAATAAGGATTAATACAAAGTAATATATTTCATAGAACTTATATAGGCCTTATAAAACTTAGAGCTACTTAATAAAAATAAAAAAATATTAAATTTTATTATTATTATAAAAAAGGCTATAAAGCCTAAAAACATAAAAAGAAATAATATAATATTAAGAAGGGATATTATTAACTAAAATTATAATAATCCCTGCCTAAAGGTAAAAAATAACTAAATGCTATTAATAAGGGTCTTAAGCTATAAATAGCTATTTATACCGCAAAGATACTTAATATAATATATAAGGGATATAATAAAATAGGCCTTTAACTAAGAGAAATTATTATGCCTTATAAAGGTACTTGTTTAATAAAAAAATAAGCTAAAGGTAATTATATAATTAATAATACTATAAGGAAATAACTTTAAAAATTAATAAAACCCCTAAAGGTTTATAAATTATATCTTATAGAGCTAAGTATATAATAAATATTAATAGAATTAAATAACTAACTAAGTAAAGATATTACCTTAAGATAACTTATTATTATTATTACTTAAAAAAATAAATACTATAAGCCTAGGACTAATAATAATTATATAATAAGAATATAGGTATAATAAAAATATACTATCGCCTAGATTAAATAATATTAATATAATTCATATATAATATTATAAGAGAAAAACTTTAAAATCCTTATAAAAAAAGAAATTAACTAATACTATTAAATTAACCTAGATATATAATATATCTAATTAACTAGGAAATAATAAAATATATATACAAAAAAGATTTATATCTATGCCTATTATAAGGAGTTAATAATAAACGCTTAATAATTAAAGCCGCGATATAACCCTTAGGATAATATATAAATTATATTAATATACACTTAATAGAAAAAAATCTTATAAGTATTATATAGGGACTACTAATATAATATATATATTATAAGTAAATAATAAAATAATTAATCTTTAGTCTAATTGTAATAATTAGATATTAGACCGTATTTAGCCTATAAAACCTATTAATATAAGGTAATCCTTTATTATAAAGAAATATATTTATAATATTAATAATAAGTATTAGTTATATATAATTAGCTAGAATATATAATAAAGGAAATATTTAACTTCTTAACCTACTAAGGGAATACCCCTGATAAAGAATAATATAAGGATATTTAACTATATCTTAAAAAAGACTATAGACCTACTAATATAGTTCTATAGGAATATATTAATTATATTAAACGCGGGGACCTAGATAGCATCTACCTAGGAACCTAATACCTAGATTATACTTACCCTAATAATAGTAATAAAGTTATATAACAAAGTAATTAAGAATAAATTAATAGCTAAGTAAATAATTATAATTATAAAGCTTATATTCATAATAAATATAAATTTAAGTATATTAGCTATATAATATTAAAAAACTAAATATCTTATTTAATATATGCTAATAAATAAGTAAATATAGGGATATATTACCTTAAAAGGACTTATACTCTATAAATAAAATATAGAAGTAATAAAGTATAAAATTAAAACTATAAATTAAGTAAAAATAATTAAATACTTTAGTAAATAATAGACCTAAGTAAAGTTACTTTAACTTAATAATAGTAAATAAGCTTAAACTATTATAAAAATATAAATAAAAGCCTTATATAATTATTAACCTAAAAAAAACCCCTTTTAATTAAATTAATAAAGTTATAAATTATAAGATTAATTACCTTAGAGTTCTTATTAAAAGAAAATAAGAAATATTATTTAATATTATATTAAATAAGTAATATAATCTTATATTAAGGTATTTATAATTATAATAATATATTTTATATTTTAATTAAAAACTAGCTAAATAATCTCTTTCTATAAGAAAATACTCTTTATATAAAATAATAACTTAAATATAAGATCTCTAACTTTTATTAGAGATATTAGAGGAGCTATATAGAGGTAAATATAAACTAACTCTTTAGCTAAAGGGATAAAGTATAAATATTATAATAAATGAAAATAAAGAAAATTACTAAATAATTATATATATTATAAAATAATTCTATTAATTATAAAAAAACCTTAAGTAGGTTAAGAAAATACTAAGAGAAAAATAACTTAAAAATATCTTATTATAATATTATATATATAAAAAGGTTTTTATAAAAGAACTTAAAATAGGCTTATTTAAATATATATATTATAATTTAGAAATTAAGTTTATTAATAAAAAATAACTTAGCTTTAATAAACCTTATTTATATAATAAAATATAATTATTAATATTAAAAAAATATATTTAAGATATATTATAAAAAAGATATATTAAAAAAAATAAATTATTTATTAAATACCTTATTATATTTTAATAAATAATTAGTAATATATTATAAGAATATCTAGATATATTTATTATATATTATTTAGATAATACTTTCTTTAAAATAAAAAGAAAATATATAAAATATTTCTATAAGGTATTATAAATATTATAAAAGACTAAATTATTAATAGAACCTAAGAAAAATAATGTTTATACCTTAGAAATATAATTCTTTAAGAATATTATTTTATATAATAAAATATCTATAAACCCTAAGAAGATCTTAATAATTAAGAATATAAAGAAATTAATAAAAATTAAAGAAATATAATCTTTTCTTAGATTTATTAATTATTATAATAAGATTCTTAAAAGATTAAAAAAGATTATTATCTTTTTAATTAATCTTATAAAGAAAAATACATTTTTATATTAAAAAATAAACTAAAAAAAACCTTTAATATAATTACAAAACTTATTTTAAGCAAACTAATACTTAAGATATTTTACTTATCTTAATAAATTAAACTTAAAATAAATATCTTAGATTTTATATTAAAAACTTAAATTAAATAATAAAATAATAAAAGATTTTTATATTTAATTATATTTATTATTAAAGTTCTTATTAAAATTCTTATTATTTATATATTTATATAAGCTAAGATATATATATTATATATTTAATTAAATAAATTTAATTAATTAAACCTATAGACCTCTATTTACCTCTAAGTCTAGCGCTAAGCCTTAGCGCTAATTCCTTTTAGGTTTATAGAACTCTAATACTAACTCTAAGAACTAATCCCTCTTAAACCTATAATACTAATAACCCTTATTTCCTAGTATTATACCTATAGCTATATAGCTAGATCCTAGTTAGCTATAAGACTTCTTTAATCTTCTTATTTAGTAATATAAAAAGCCTTTATAATTATTATAAGTATTATAACTTATACCTTATGCTAAGTATTATCTTTAAAATCCTTAAGAAATTTAATATCTTTATTAATAAGATATTCTTTTTCTTATAGCTTTTTTTTTAAGAGCTATTAATAAAAAAAGCTTAATTTTAAAAAAGCTAAACCTTTTATTAATATTATAATTAAGTAAAAAAAGGCTAAATAAAAAAAAAATAATATAGCTAAAGATTATAAACTTAATTAATAATAGATTATTATATTATATACTTATATTAATACTTTTAGGCCTTTATTTAATATTATTCCTTATAGCTTATTATAAATACTTTTAATATTCTTATAAAGCTTATAGACCTTCTTACTAAGGGTATCTTAGTTATACTAGATGATATATTAATAGGTATTAACTATGCTGCTTTAATTATTTAATTAAAGGTCTCTATAGAAAGCTATTATAATTTACTTAATATATTATTTATTAATTAACTTATTATTAGTTAGTTAATTAGTTAATTATAGTTATTATTAGCTATATTTAAACCTCCTCTTATAAGAATAATAAAAGCGATTTTAACCTCTTTAAGTTAATAGAGAATTATAATTAGAAGGTTAATATTAGAGTTAGAGCTCTTATATAAAGGGGTTAGATTTTAACCTCTTTAGTTAGTTAAGATATAAGCTATTTATTATAAATAGAGTTAGGTTTAGCGCGTTATTAAAGCTAGTAATAATTACATAGATAAACTATATTAATTTAAGCCTATTAAGACTTCTAGCTTTAGGTATAAAGCCTTTATTATTAGAATTACTAAGATATAAATTAAGATAGTTTAATCTCTATTTTAGGCAATATAAAGTAAGGATATAATATTTAATTATATTTTATTTTTATAAGTTATAGAAAATAAAACTTAATTATTTATTTATAATAAAGAATTTCTTTTAATTATTAATACCTTTAAAGAATTTTAATATTATTTTCTTAAAAGTAAATATTAAATTAAGATATATATAAAATATAAAAATATTATATATTATATAAAAACCTAAGAACTTAGTAAATAATAATTATAATATATTAAATATTCTTAAGAATTTAAGTATATTATTATTTATATTAAGGGAATATAAAATACTAAGACTAATATTATAAGCTAATAACCTAATATAAATATAAAGAAAATTAAAGTAAAAAAAATAACTATTATAATTTATATATAAAAAATACATTATATAATAAATAATTATTTATATTAAATAATAAATATTATTATATTATTTGAGAAATAAATAAAAATATAAAATTATTATTAATATTATTTTTAAATTATAAAATATAATAAAAAACTTAATAATATAGATTTTTAGGAAATAATATATTAATATTTTAATTAAAAAAACCTTAATATAAAACCTAAAAATTATATTAACTATAAAATATATTATAATAATATATAGCGAGGAGATAAGGACCTATTAAAGCTATATAAATATAATTAAGTAATAAGGATATTTTATATTATTATTAGAAATACCTATATAATAAAATAAAATACTAAACTCTTAAAATAAATCTAAGAATATAATATATAATTCTTAGATAATAAAAAGATAAATAAGTAATTTATCTTAAATAAATAATAATATAACCTTATATATAAAATATATAATTATATAAATATTAAGAAATGAATAAAACCTTAAAAAAACTTAGATTAATATTTACTTTTCTTAAAATAAAAAAGATTACTTTATAAGCTATTAAATAATAAAACCTTTATATAAAAAGTAAGGTATAATATTATAAACCCTATATAGAATTATAATTACTTTTAATAATATAATAATTATAAGACTTAATTATTATAGATTTTATTATGAAATTACTATTATTAAAAGAATTAGCTATTAAAAACTTTTATAATAATATTTATATTATTATAAATTAATTTATAAAATTCTTTTATTTTATACCTTATAAAGAATTTATAATAGCTAAAGAATTTATTTACTTTTTATATTTCTATATTATTAAAATATATAATATATTACTTAAAATTATTATAAACTAAGAATTATTATTTACTTTAAAAGTTTAATAAAGCCTTATAAGATACTTAAGAATTAATTATAAATTATTAAGTATATATTATAAAATATTATAAAAATAAATAAAATATATAAATTAAATACTATAATAATATCTTTAATATTATATTAATTATAAATAAATTAACTAAGTTAAAAAACTATTAGCTACTTAGCTAGCCAATAATATAACTATAAATAAAAATATAAAATTATATTCGCTTATATTAATTTTAGATTTACCTAAAATATTTATTAATAAATAAAAAATATAATTATTAATCTTAAATTAATTCTTATTAATAATTAATTATATACCTTATATAAAAAAATAAAAATCAAACTTAAATTTATTAAAAATATAATAATAAATTATATAAATAACAAGAAATTAAGAACTTAATCATTTTAAGGCGAAATATAATATATTTTATAATAAAAAATATTAAAATAAAATAATAAAATAAAAAAACTAATTCTACATATATTAAGTTATATAAAATTAAATATAAAATCTCAAAATATAATTATAAATTAGATTTCTTATTAAAAGTTAAGCTTTATTTAATTTTTTATATTTTATTATTTAAATTAATATAAAATATTATTAACATTATAATTAATAATAAACTAAAAACTAAAGTAAATAAATTAAAAAAATATATTCTAAAAAGAACCTTTAATATATATAAATATAATAATAAAATAATATATTATATTAAATATAAAGATTACTTAGACTTAGAAAATATATAATAATTATTAAAATATCTCATTAATATATAATACCTCTTAAAAGAATTTTATTAATAATCTTAAAAAAAATAATAAAATAAATTAAAAAACCAAAGTCTAAAATATAAATATAAACTATAATTTAACTATTTTTTATTAATAAAGACTTTTATTATTTTTATTACTCAAGCTCTTTTAAAAAAGCTAAACCCTTATAGGTTATCTCTATACCTCGTGATATTAATTAGCGCTTATATTTATAATATAACTTTAGCTAAGATAAAGGCTTATTTAAATCTTATTATGCCTTTTATAAGGCCTCTTAGCTAGAAATAAAAAGCTCCTAAGTAATAGCCTCTCGCTTATTAAAATAATAAGCCTTTTTAATAATATAAGTTATTATTATTATTAATAAAATTAAAAAAGAAAAAAACTATATATAAGAGTTTAAAGAGATACTTATTATATTATAAAGATACCTTAAATATATATATAGCTTATATTTTTTAAAGCCTAAGATTATCTTATATATACTATTATATTTTAAATAATAAAAATAAGATATAACCTTAAAAATAAATTAATTAATACCTAAGGTAAGTATTACATAGCTTTATTTAAAGTCGGCGTAGTAATAGGTTTATATACCCTAACCCTCTCAGCGGGGTAATATAAAGGAATCCTTTATATTTGGCCACAGCTTTAATTATCTTAGTTCTAATAAGCTTTAATATAATATAACTATTTTACTTACCTCGCTTTATATAACCTAAGAATTCATAGCTATAATAATTCTAAAGCTTCTCCTATAAGCTACCTAGGAAAATAGTCTTCTTAAAGACAGCCCGCAAGGGTATTAAAAATTCCTCTTTATTAGGATTAATAGGAATTAATAATATTATCTATCTTTAACCCTAACTTAATAATAAATCTAATAAAATAATTATAATTAAGAGGTAATAAGCCTAAGTTAAAGAATATATTAAGTAATAAAAAAATTAAAACTATTATAAGATAAGAAATAAGCCTTATTAGATTTATTATAATTACTATTAAATAAGAATCTATTAAAATACTCCTAAGAATCCCTAGATTTCTTATTTTTAGAAGAAAAAGAAATAAAAATTAAGAATATTATTAAATTAACCCTTCTTATAATTATTTATAAGTATAATAATTAGTTATATAACTTATACTAAGTATTTAATAATGCTTATTATTGATATTAAAAGGGGTATAAGAAAATCTTATTTATTCTTAATTATATAAATTATAAAGAAAAAGTAAAATAAGATTAGTACCTTAGGAAATGTAATAAGATATAATAATATAAACTTAAACAAAATTAAAAAGTATTTAAAGAATAGACCTTATAATTAATTAAGAATATAAAAAATAAAGATATATTTTTAATATTATAATTAAAATAAATTAAATAAAAAAGACTAAATCTTATAAGACCTTTATATTTATATTAATTTTATTAAGAAATATTTCCTTAGATATATTAAAAGGCAAAAGATATTTTTTTATTTTATTAAATTATAAAATAAGCTATATAATTATATTAGCCTAAATATATTAAATTTACCTTAATCCTATAATAAAATAATTACTTTTATTATATATTATTAAGATATAATAATATAATAAAATAAATATAAAGGTAATAATAATACTAAGTAATAATAAAAAAAAGATAAAATAAGAATCTAATAAAACCCTATTAAAACCTTATTAAATAAATAAAAATATAATATTATAAAAAAGAAATAACCTAAAAGATAAAGCTAGGAATATATATAGGTATTACTTATATAAGAGTATTAATTACTTATTATAAGCTTACCTAAAATTATTAAAAATTAGAAAAATAATACTAATAAAAAATAATAATTAGCTAATAATATAGCCTAGGTATTAATATAAGAGGAGAAAATTAGGGCTAAACTAAGTCTTAAAATAATACTAGTATTATATAGCTAAAAACCTATAGAAACCATAGTATATTAAAATATAATAGTAGTTATAGATTATAATAATAAAGAATATACTTAAAAATAAAGACTTTAAAAACTTAGTAAAGTAATAAGCTCTTATTAAATTATAAGAAAAGTAAAGCTAAAGACTTATTATAATTAAAATATCTTAATTATAATAATTAATTATTAGGGGTATATATAATATTTTAAAAATATTTATATTAGTATTAAAAAAGTAATAAAACCCTAAGAAATTAATATGTTATTATTAATATTTACTATTATTAAGCTTTTAATTGTAATTAATAATAAAAAATAATATTAATAATTTAAAAAAAAATCAAAAAATATTAATATTTTATTTACTTAAAGATTTTATAAAAAAATAAAAAACCTTAATTAGATCTTTTTTATTATACTATATAAAAAACCGTATTTATTACCTAATTAAGATTTAATAAAACCTCTAAGAGACTTTATTTTTTCCTTTAAGTTATAAAGCAAAATAAATATCTTTAGCTATAAAAAAGCTAATAAGCTACCTTAGTATAAAAGGATTAATTATATTATTAAACTTATTAAAGATAAAAAACCCCCTTATAAATTAATTTATTTTCTCTCTTATATTAAATTAATAAAATTATAAGAACATATTATTAATAATATATAAAAGAGGTATATTAGACCCTCTAAGAGTATTATAAAGGTATTTATTTTTTTTATCTCTATAAAGAATAAAAGGCTTTACTTTTATATTAATTATAAAGGTCTTAATATTAATATTATTAAGAATTATTAGCTTTTTTCTCTAATTTTAGAGATTATTAATAGAGTATAAAGCACTAAATACCTCTCTAAGATTAATATAAAAAATATATATTATTATATTTATATTAAGAAAAATAATAAATAAAAGATTATATTTTATATATATTATAGCTATTATAAGTACTTAGTTATACCCTTTAGGCTTATAAATATATTAATTATTTTTTAATATTATATTTATTAAGCCCTTTATAGATTTCTTAATATAATTTATATAATCTATTTAAATAATATTTTTATTTATCTAAAAGATAAAGAATTTTATATAAAAGCTATTAAAGAAATATTAAGTTATATATAAAAGGTAAAATTATATATTAAGTTATTAAAGTATTCTTTTTATTAATAAGAAATAAAATTCTTAGGGTTTATTTTATTAAGCAAAGAGGTTTTAATAAACTCTTTATAAATAAAAATAATTACTAATTAGCCTAAGCCTATAATATATAAAGAAATTTAACTTTTCCTTAGGTTTTATAATTTTTATAGATATTTTATCTATAAGTATTTAAAAGTAATATAACTATTTATAAGCCTTATAAAGGGAAGTATAAATAAGAAAAAGCTAAAGAGATAATATTTAAATACTAAAAAAAAAGTAATATTTTATTAATTTATTATAAAGTTTTAAAAAGTATTATTCTTATAATACTTTAATTTAATATAATTAATAAAAATAAAAATAAATATATCTAAAGTAGTAATAATAAGTATCTTTTTTTAATTATATAATTAAGGTAAATAATACCTAATTACCTTTTAATTAAAGAAATTTAATTAAATAAAATTAATTATAATACCTTAGATTAAGAAATAATAATTATTATTAAGTTATTTAAATATTAGTAATATTACTTAGAAAGGGCCTTAAATTAAATTAAAGTCCTTAATAATTATTAAATCTTATAAGCTTTTATAAAAATACCTAGGCTTAATAAATAATAAATAAAATAATATATTTATTTTTTATTATATTATTTTATAATTAAATATTTAAAGGGTAAAATAAATGTAATTAATATATTATTAAGATTATTAAGATATATCTTAAAACAGACTTAAAATAGTAAATTATTAGAAATACTTAAATATAAATTAGCTAAGATTTAAGCTATTATATAAGCCTAAGTAAAAGCAGTAAGGCTAAATATATAGCTTATTTTAAAAGTAATAAAATCTTAGACCTCGGGAGGAATTAAAGTAAATAAATAATCCTTAGCGGAAAAAGAATTCCTAATTTAACCTCTAAGAATTAATATTAAAACTATATTTAACCTAGATTAATTCTTAAGATAAATAAAATTAAAATTAAAAGTTATTAATTTTATATTAATAAAAGTAATCTAATTAATATTAATAAAAGAATTATTAATATAAATATAATTATTTAATTTACTCTTAGAATTAATTAAAATAATATAAGATAAAAACTCTAAGGAAATTATAAGAAGATATTATAAAGCCTAGAAAAAAAAATAAAAAAAACCTTAGTATATAAATTATAAGGGAAAATAAGCTTTTATTTTTTAGAGGCTAAGTATATATCCCTAGGGACCTTATATTATAAAAGAATATCCTTTACTTATATTATAAGGACTCTCTAGTAAGATATTTTAATACTAAGAGAACTATTAAACTCTTAAAGTATAAATTTTATTAAAAGGCTATATATATAAATATTAAAGGATATATATAAATATATATAATATATTAAGGGATAATTACTAGGAAGGATTATTTATATAATAAGCTAAAAAGCTTATTAATTTTATAATAACTTATAATAAAACTCTTTATAGATTTTATTATAAAATTACCTTAAATTATATATAAAAATATAAAAGTTAATATAATTCTAATTATAATAAATAGGTATATACAATATATTATATTCCTTTTTATTAGTATTATAATAATTATAATAAACCTTATAGAGCTCTTTTATATAAAAGTAAAATTATATTATAAAGCACTATAGGGAATTATTATAGATTAAGGGCTTATTTTTATAAGTAACTTCTAATTAGAACTATACTATATATCTTAGATTAAATAGAGGCTTTTAATAATATTTTACCCTTAAATTAATAACTAAATAAAATATATAAACTAAATAATTTAATATTACTTATAATATTTTATAATAAATTACTAAGAAATATAACCTAAGCTATTATTAATAATATAATTTATATATAATATAGCCCTTAATAAAATAACTAATATCTCTTTAAATAATATATTTATAGGCTATAACTTAGAATTTTAGTTAACTCTTAATAATAATTTATTAAGGTAGTAAATATTGAAAATTAGCATATAGCTAATATATTTATAAAAAGTTAAAATAAAATTCTAATAGTCTTAGTAAAAGATTATTAATAAGAAGATAAAATATTATAATTCTTATTATAAATTTATAGATTTTAAATAAAGAAACCTTATAATATTATTTATTAAAAATCTAAAATTAAAATAAGATAAGAAAAAGATTAATACCTAGATATATTAAATTATTTAAGATCCTTAAAAGGATTAAGAAATAAGCTTATACTTTACCTTATTAAATAAATATTTCTAACTTTATAATATCTTTTATATTAGCCTCCTTAAACCCTAGGTATAATACTAAAGATAAAATAAGAAAAGCATATTAATACTTAACCTTAATAAAAAAAAGAGAAAATATAAAATTAAAAAAATTAAATAAAAAAAAAAGATTAAAAGCTAAACTTATTATTTAATAAAGTAAAAAGGGGAATTAATAAAATATAATTAATAAATTAATATAAATAATATATATAAGAAGTTATATATAAATAGTAAGAAATTATAATAAAAAAAAATAAAAAAAAAAATATAAAGTAATTATAATAAAAGGCATATTAAGAAAATTAATAATATAAATAAATAATAATTACTATAGGTATTTATAAACTTAGCTAAGCTATTAACTTAAAAATAAATTAACTAATTATATAATTATACCTATATATTAAAATACTAGAGAACTTATATTAAAATAATAACTTAAAAGAAAGAAAAGACTAAGCTATATATATTCTAGTAATATTATTCTTAGTAAGAGAGAGCTAAGTAGAGTATATTATAAACCCTATTATTATTACTATTAAAGTTAATAATAGCCTTAATCCCTTAATAAAAAATAAACTGAGTAATTACTTATATATTATACTTAATATTAAAGAAATAAAAGGCTAAAACCTAAATATAATACTAAGTAAGCTAAATATCTTTATTTTAAGGAAATATTAATAAAACTATAAAAAAGCTATAAAAAAGATATAAATATATTATATTTATCTTAAGGGGATAAATATAATAATTAAATAATCCTAATAATTAATAATAAGACCCTTATATATTATAATAATTATTTAAAATTTATAAAAATATTTAAAAGTTATATTAAAAATATAATAAATAAATAATTTACTTATATAGCCTTTTTTATTTTAGTAATTTTATATATAAAATAATAAGTAATCTTAAAGATATAAAAAGCCTGATAAAGTTAATTAATAATAATAATAAAATATTAAAGGGTAATTTTATTAAGGAGGTATTACTTAGTAATATTATTATCCTTAATATTAAAATTAATAGACATAATATAAATAGAATTAATATAAGATAATATATAATAAAGCTTTTAGAAATTAGCCTTAAGGATAATAAGAGGACTTCCCTATAAGTTAGTTAAATAATTACTAAGGTAATATTAATAAATTATAAGGTTAAGAGATATATATATATAAAATAAATATTATTATTTTTATTATATTTAATATAATAACAAAAAGTAATATTAATATACCTATAAATAATTATAATATATTAAAAAGGGATTTAAAAGGGATTTAAAGAATTAATAATAATACTCTTAGCCTTAATCGCTAAGTAAAAATACTTTATATATTAATAATTAATCTTTACTAAGGAAAGATAAATAATATAGCTAGTTTTCTTATTACCTAGTATCTTATTAAAAGACTAAAAGAAAATTACTAAGATATTAAAAGGAAAATACTTTAAGAAGATAAGGGCTATAAAGAAAGAAACATATTATAAGGATATATAAAAAAGAAAAGATTTTTATATATATTATTATTTTAATAATAAAAGAAAATATTATAAAGGTTATAATAAATTACCTTTTTATTACTAAGGTAAATAAAAAAAAATATATATTTTATTATTAATAAAAAATAAAATTATTATTATTAGTAGCTACTAGCTATTTAATACTATTAAAGAAGTTTTAATATAGACCTACTTCTAGCTAAGATATCTAGCTTAGAGGGGGGGGGTAATTATATAGCTTTATTTAAAGTCTATATAATAATAGGTTTATATACCCTAACCCTCTTAGCGGGGTAATATAAAGAAATCCTTTATATTTCGCTATGGCTTTAATTATCTTAGTTTTAATAAGCTTTAGTATAATATAACTATTTTGCCTGCCTAGCTTTGTATAACCTAAGAAGTCATAGCTATAATAGTAAGAATATAATAATTTTTAATAAAAAAAGAGATATTAGACTTTTTCTTAATTATATAGCCTAATATTATATTAATATTATAATATAAGTAAGAATATAAATTATAATTAATTACTTATAAGAGAAATAACTATAATTATAAGAAATAGCCTTAAGAATAAAATTAATAAAAAACAGATATTATATTATAGCCTAGATATACCTAGAGTTAGATACTAAATAATACCCTATAATAACTAACTAATCTATAAAGGAAATAAGTTACTTACTCTAATACATATAAGCTATTATGTATTACTTACTATAAGGGTTATAAGTAATTATAAATTATTTATTTATGCCTTAGTAAGTAATATAATATATAAAATATATTTATTTATACTTTTTTATATAATAATTACCTTAGCTATTAATATAACTTAGTTATACTTAAAAAACTATATTATTTATATTTAAGTTATTCCTAAGATTTTATTTATAAAGCAGATTAGGCTAGCTAATAATATCTTTATTTTCTTTACTAACATCTATTAGTATATTATTTATAGCCTTAAGTAAGAATTCTAAAATATTCTTAGCCTCATTAATCTATAAGAATACCTAATTAAATAATAATAATATAGTCCCTATAATAAACCTAGCATTATTAACCCTAGCGGTATATTCTCTATCTTATTTAATAATACTATTCTTAAAGTTAGAGCTAATATATCTTAGAGGCGGAAAGGGGATAAGTCTTAGATTATAAGACCTTATTTCCTAAGGGTTAAATTCTATAATAGTAGAATTATCTACGATCTGAAGTTATCTTAATGTCCGCTTAACCGCAACGATGAGGGGCATCGGGGCCCTTAATGGTTGAAAATCCATACCTGGCCCTCCATCGCTGGCATGGACGAGCTGGTACGACAGGACCCTTCCCCAATAATCGGTTATGGTCTTGTTATAGCCAGCGTCAGCTTTATCCTTGACGTCTTGGTACAGCTCGCGATAGTACCGTGCTACGGACAAGTCTGCTGGACCTAGTTTTTGTAGAAGTCAGCAAACACCATCGCCTCTACCAATCAGAAACTTGGATCTAACAAACCTTCGATGATTGACTCATTAAACCGCCTAAGTGCATTAAGGAAGCTACCCGACGCGTCGATGATAGACTTTACCGAGGTGAAATTCTGTACATAGAGATTTCCAACAAGCCAACTACCGCCAGATAGCCCACTGAGGCACATTGCAGCCTAAAGAATACTAACTAGATGGCCCTTATCTGTGGAACTCGTGGTCCGGTTGTCAAACGCGGCGATGGCGCCGGCACCGTTGATCATGGCTCGATAACTTCCGCCGGAGATGGCTATGTCGATCCGCGGCAACTCGCCGCCGTCACTGACGATGCTATTTATATGACCATCCGTGTCAATGTTACCGATGTCGGCTCGATTGAGAACGTCCTTCAACGCTGAGATGGTGTTGTTAGCACGGCGCTGCAGCCATGCCGTTTCATCGGTCGACAGTGTCGTCGCCTTGCGGATGACTGGCGGTTTAGAAGGGCATGAGACTCGGCCTGGGGCATAACCATCCGGGGCATTTGGAACGGCTCTTAACCCAAGAAAAGGCAAGACTCCACGGTTCATGGACCTGCCCTGTGCCGCTGAGTTCAAGATTAAGCATGGTTTCAGTTTTGACGGCGCAGCATTAACTTACCACTGGGCCAGACAAAAGAACTGCCAGGAAGATTAACCGATCGCAAGCCAACATCGTGGATTGATGATGAAGCCCTGACAAAACCCCATTCAATCCTTTTTGTGTGTAATGATTATCTCGAGCGGACGACGACGGGAGACTTGAACTGAATTTCAAAAGCAGTCGAGGAGAGCGGGCAGCTGTGGGATCGTTCTTTTTGCCTTAGATCATTGTTCCATCTAAGGCTTGCTAGACCTGCCCAAGGTTAACGATGGCTTGTGCCACAACTGCTTCCTCAGGTTAGAGTCATCTTTGATGGCCTGGCTTCCGTATTCTCTTTAGGCTAGACATGGCACACAGTTTGTTGCGACCGCTGCGGGTCATGAATACGAGGCCGAGAGAACCTCTATTCTGGCCAATGGATTAAGGGGAGTTAGAGCAAACCTTTTTATAATCTTGTCACCTGCAGCTGGGGTCTACCATTCGCCGGGACTCCGATAGAGTCACTGGATCACTGGCGGCGTGGTCCCGCCCGATCACGATATTGTTATGGAGCATGCTTCTTTCAGCTTGAAGGTGGCATGGTGACAAGTTCACTATGCATAAGACCATAATGGATAAGAATTCCGGCTGCCAGACCGGGGCTTGATTTGATACTGATTTAACTCTGCGGCAAACTACTTATTGGAGCCTCGGCGCACCCCAGCCACATTATAACCCGGCTTTGGAGTCCGCGCTGGTTCTTTTTGGAGCTATGAGCCTTCGATATCAGGTTTTTACCATCCTGGGTCAACCTACCGAATACGAAGACAACAACAGCCTGGGTTCCCCGCCCACCCAAGACTCTGACTGTAAAAGCGTCTACCGCGCAACTGCAGTCGAACCTGTTTGGTCCGACATACGGTACGTTCCATGCGAATATCGCCTTGTTGTTCGCTCCATAGCCAACGATTCCGTATGTGACAGACCCTCCAACCCCGGCGCCCACGTGGCTCGACTTGCGGTGCAACATGCCGCTCTCTCCCGCCAGGATCTTCGGCGGTGGCCGTGAATCTGGCGTGTCCATCCAATGGCCATGGTCGAGACTGGGGGATTCGGGCTCGAGGTTGAGCTCCTCGTTGGTGTGATTTAGGATTACCACTAAGAGCTCCCTGGTGGTCATGTTGCTGCTGATTTGGGACATAAATCGCTCGACTGATTGTGCTATTGCGAAGTGGACAAGTAATCAGCAGTGAACAGAAGACAAGAGGCCAACCTTGAAAGGATTTTTTCTTTTTTTTTTTTTTAAAAAAGAAAAAAAAAAGTTGTGGTGAAAAGAATTGTTGACCTGACATGGTGCCTAACGTTATGCGTGAGGGTGTCCAGGCTGGCCAGGCGCCGGGAAATGCTAAACCTGCCGCGGTGCTGCGTGACCAACACCCCCTAGGCATCTCCGCGGTTGGTCATTTATAAGAGAACGACATTCAAGACCGAACATTGTTGCTAGCATCACTTGGGACAAGGGTCACTACGAGTTAGCGTCAAATATTCACCAAGATCCCGAAGGCGACACATATCGACGTACAAACAAGTGCCAATATTCTGAACTTTCTTGCTAGTTTGGTATCACACCACCAGCTAGGTACGCGTGTGAAGTAGTCTGCTGCGGTAGCATCAGTGAACGTCCATCCTTAGCCCACCTGAGTTGCAGCAAGGATATATAAATTGGGACTTGCCTCCAAAGACTTGCTCCACCTTCATCAACATGGACTACCACGATTATCAACGTGGCCGAGGTCGCCACCCCAAGCAAGGTTGGCGATACCACCCTTTCCCCGATGATGAAGACGAGTCTAATCATCATCGTACTCATGGGGGTCCACCGGGCGACAACGCGACTGGTGAATACCGGCAGCCAAGAGGGTGGGGACGCATTGGTGACCGGCTGAGTGGGGAAAGTTTAATTAGTGGGGTGCATTTACAAAATAAATCGTCTCACGATCGTCGCACGCACAGCACCTCACTAGCTAGGGCGAGTCGGACGAGCCGGACGAGCTGCCACAGGATTGACCCCGCTCCAAAAAACCGCAGCAAGAGCGAGCACGCCATGGGAAATGCTATCAGCACGGCGGCGGAAGTAGCATTCCAAATTCGAAATGATTCAGGATCCTGGGTTGGTGAGAAGGGGATCAAAGTTGCCAGTGCGGCCATAGCGTCAGCAACCATCGACTTATTGCTAGATACCGATCCAAAGAAGCATCCTCTAGCGCATATGGCAGTTTCGATGGTTCAAGGAGCTGTAAAAGATGGCATTACGGATAGCAAAACGAAGGTTAGAATTGCGCACCCGTAACAGTCTCGGTGGTTGAGAGTGTGCAACATTAGGTGTAGCAGAAGAGATTAAATTAAAGCTGCTTCTTCTATCCAAGGAACGACGAAGGTCGGTCTCTTATACTTGTGCTCAACCTGCCGATCTTCCAGGCAGCAGGCTGTTGCCTGCGATCTGGCGTTCATGCTGACCGTGAAGCTATTCACGATAGTCGTGATCCTTGCCCCACTTCTAACAAACAGTATCTGTCTTCTAAGTATACCATTCGTGGTGGCCGTCTTGAAGCAGTCACTACAGTTATTGGATTTATAAGGCCTGGGCTAAGAGGATAGTGGTTATTTTATAGGACGCGTAAAGTAATCAACCATTCCTGGTGGGCAAATTCAACGGTCATGTTTTTTTGGGGTGTTCTAGGGTTGCTTCGTTAAGTTTCCTATGTCATCATACATTGCTCACTTGCCTATCCCCTCCCCGCCAGGTCACTACAGGGGTTGTCTAACCAAATAAATGCGAGCATTAAAGGTACATCTTTTCCTACCTAAATTAGCCCGTGATACTTGTCCCAACAGTTCTTGTTACAAAGCGCGGCATCGCATTGCTGACATCCCCAAATTGATTGATGCCTCAGTTTCTTCGCTTTCTTGGCCGTTCTGGTTTTTTTGCTGGCCGGCTCTAAAGGCTTCCTTGAGCTTTTTGATCTTGCCTGCCCAAGCTTATGGCCCTGACAAGCAAGGCAGTCGGATTTTTTTTCCCCTACGGACAAATTATGCTGTGCCGCAGGCGTAAATTCGTTTCCGGTCCGAAACTTCTGTCTGGACTGACTTTCATTGTGGAACTCTTTGAACGGCTCGATATGAATGCGCCGGCGCCAGCCTTTCCGGTTTGTATACCTCTTCCAATGAGGCTGGCCGTGGTGGTGACAGTGTCGCATATCACCGCTAGGTTCGTGGGACTGGATATGAAAGGCGGCCCGTACTTTGGGGTTGTGTATCTGGTTTCACATCCAACTTGTCGCATCACGGATTCCAATCCCAACGACATGAGCTTAAATAGCTCTGCCCGAACACATGGCTGTTCAATTTCTTTTGTTTAGATAATTCTCATCAATTGACTGGTGCCATCAATGATCCCTGTGGAGCCAATTGTCTGACACATTTCTAACTTAGTGTGCGGAAGCGGCAACCCGGCTGGGTATAGGCAAAGTGTTGAAGCAATACTGCGGGAGTAGAAGGTGTTATGTTGTTGAAAGGTCTAAGTTATATATGTCTCAGAGGAGCACAGCTCCTCACATAGTATCCACATCCCAGCCACCAGCAGATTGGACCATCTTAGTCATACGGTCTCAACACAAAGCTATGGTTCTTCGTTAGGCCCTAGACGGCCTGGATTGGATTCGATGGACCACGCTGGCTGAGCTGGCCCTCCTATTAGCCTTCTAATGCTAGACCCCTGTGGCGGCGGATAAGAGCGTTGCAAGAGTGGCGGTGGATATCTAGGTGATGGTCCCTTACGTGGTTCTCGAGATTCCTTACTATAACCATGAAAGGCATAGACGAGTGCCCGGTAATTATCGCGATAGAGGAGCCATTCTCTCGTCGCTATATCCGCCCTAGACGTTGGATCTCTACCCGTTGGCATCGCTCGGGCCATGGCTAAGCGATACCCTAATATCCAGCGTTGTCCGCGACTGACGATAGTAGCGATGAATATATAATCCGACGGTGTCTCGCTGACTGCCCTGAAACCCTCTCTCCGGTAGGTAGGGCCTACGCCTCTCTCGTCGTCGTGGGCTACTTTGCGGCGATTAGTTAGGAAAGACGAAGATAACCCTGAGGCTCTCAGGGGGAAATTGGTAGTTTGGCAGTGGTAGTTTGGGACCCCTATCGACGATCCGGTCCTACCCCCGGACCCCGTCCCGCATTTTCACTGACCAGCCCCTATAACCCCCAACTGGTAGTTTGGTGCGTTCCCGACTTGAATACTTGGTAGGAGTCTTAGAACAACGAATTAACATAGAATAGGGTGACAGGGCAGTTGGAGGCTCGGGTAACCCTAACCCTAACCCTAAGATTTTATTATAATTTTAAAATAAATAATAATCCTTAATTTATAATAATTTTAAGTAATATAGTATATATTTTAGTAATATAAAATTAAAAAAAAAAAGATTTTCTTTACCTATTATTAATTCTCTATAGGGTATAAAATATAAAAATTTTATAAGTTTATTTATACTAATAAGAATATTATTATAAAAGTTTTTAATAATTAGTTCTTTTAATAAGGATAATTTTATAATAAAATCTATAATAATTAAATCCTATAGTTATTATATTACTAAAAGTAATTATAATTTCTTATAGGGTTTATAGTATTATGCCTTAGTTTTTATATAAAAGTTATATTATTTAATAATTATTAAGATAATTTTTTATATATTAAAACAAATATATATTATCTTAATTTATTCTAGGGTTTTATTAATTTCTTAATATTTCTATAATACATAGATATATATTTTATATATAAGTTTATAATATAATTTATCTAAGACTTATTATTTATTTATTTCTTTATTATCTAAGAGTTATTTATTATATTATTAGATTTTATTTTAAAAATAAATTACCTCATTTTATTATATAAGTAGCTATATTAATTTAATAAGGTATTTTTATAATTCTTAATTATTTATAAATTAATAGTTTTTATATTAATAGCTAGGTTTTTTTATAATATTTCTTATATTAATATATTATCCCCTATATCTTATTTCTAAGGTTATAATTATTATTATATTATTATATAACTTAGGTTATTTCTTCTAGGTTATTATAATATATAACTTAGTTATAATAATATTTAAAAACAGTTTAAAGTACTTTATTAGGAATAGAGGTTTTCTTTTATAAGTCTAAACTCTATTATTTTATTATTAATATTCTTATATATAATTAATAAAGTCTATAACTAATTATTTATATTTATTAAGAAATATATAGTACTTTAATAAGGGTATTAATTTTTATATTTACTTAATATGTTTTAATTTAAGATATTCTTCTAAGATAAAATATAATAATTATTTTTTAATTTTAATCTTTTTAATATTTAGGTTAAGCTATAATTAAGAATATTACCTTAGCTATTTTTTATTTTTTTAATATAAATAATAATATAATTAAATTTTAAAAAGTATTTAATATATTATAATTATTATTTACTAAGTTCTTAAGTCTTTATAAAATAAGTAATATTGTTATAATTTATATATATTTTAATTTAATACTTATTTCTAAGGAGGTAATATTAAAACTCTTTAAAAATATTAATAATTATAAGAGATTCTTTATTATAAATATAAGATATAAGTTTTATTTTATATAACTTATAAAAGTAAAATATAATTAAGTATAAAAGTCTTTTATTATCTTATTATCTTATTTAAGCCCTTAATGCGAAGTCTAAGGTATTTATTTTAAGCTTTTATTAATTAAGATAAATTAAATATCTTAAGTATTAATTTATTTAAAATAAATTCTTTAATTATATAAAAAGCTTTTTATATTTTATTTCTAAATATAAAAAATCTTTTTATAAGATTAATTAATAATATTATAATCTTTTTAAATTATTTAAGGAGTTTATAATAATAATTAATCAAACTAAGGAAGGCTTATATTTCTTTAATATTAATAAGTATTTTTTAATCTCTAATTACTAAGACTTTCTTAGGGTTTATATATATCTTATTATAAGAAATAATATATCTAAGAAATTCTATTTCTAAGGTATAAAATTTATTTTCTTTAGGCTTTATTAATAAGTTAATATCTTATAATATTTATAATACCTTATAGATATATTTTATATATTTTTCTTTTATTTTAAAAAAAAGTAAATATATTATTTAAGTAATATATAATAAATATATCTAGATATTTTTATAATATATTATTAATTATTTATTAGAATATAATATATATATTTATAAGTCTAAATAGTATAATAAGATATTTAAATAATTTATACTTAATATAAAAAATAGTTTATTATTTATATATTTTTTTAATTTAAATAAGATTGTAGGCTCTTTTAAGGTTAAATATTATAAAATATTTTATTTTAAAAAATTAATTTTCTAATTTATTAATAAGGAGTAAGAATATATAATGCTTAATTATAATAATATATAATCCTTAATTATAATAATATTAAGTATCTTAAAATTAATATAAAAATAAAGTTTTTTTATTCTTTTTTAAGATAAATATAATATAATATCTAATATATAACTTATTTTTTTAATATATCTTTTTTATCATATTTCTTTAATATATTTCTTTAATATTAATAATTACATTATATTAAGTAAATAAAGTTTATTAAAGCAAAGTTATTTCCTATTAATAATTCTAATCTTTAGGTTATAATATATATTTAAATACATTTATTTTAAGGTCTTTTATAAAGAGCTTTTTATAAATATAATATTATAATAAAGTATTCTTAAGTTATTTGTCTTTTAATATTTTTTTAATTTACTTTAGGTTTTTTTTTAATTAATAAAATTACTATATAATATATATAATTATTTACTAATTTTATTATTTTTATTTATTTTAATATTTATATTATACCCCTTTAGGTAAAAAGGTATTTTATATTTACTTTTACTTAATCTTTCTAATATTTCTAATAAAAATTTAAGATCTTATATTATTTTTTAAGTTAGTTTTTATTATAAAAGATTCCTTATTATTAAAAAAAAATACTTAGCTAATCCTTTAATTAAAATAAAAATTAAATTAGTATACTTATAAATAACTAAGTATTAAGTTATAGCTTTTTATAGATAAAATAGTAAAGATAATTTCTTAATTTTCTTTTAATAAAAACTTTAAGGTAATTAATCTTATTATTAATAATCTTATTATTATAATTAAACTATTTCTCTTTAAGGTTAATTATTATATAGGGCTTTATAGTATACCTTTATAATAACTTAAGCCTATTTACTATCCTTAGGTTAAGAAGATTCTATTTAGCTTTATTATTTATTAAAGTATATAATTATTTTCTCTTAATTTATATTAATATTTTAAAATATCTTTATATTTATCCTCTTTTAGTAATATATAAGGCCATTTATAATCTTATAAGTTATTTCTTTGCCTATAGCCCTTATATAAATAGGGTTTTTAGTTTTTTATTAATATATCACTAATATTATTATATTTATATTTCTGATTTTTATATACTTTATAGTTATATATATTATCTTAGTAATATAGCTAGTTTTAATATTATTATTTTTCCTTTTATCCTAGGTTTTTTTTATCTTTTAACTAATTTATAAGTTTTAGGTCTTTTAATATTTTTTATTTTTCTTAGCTAATTTACTTCTATTAGTCTTTAACCTTATAAATACTTATTTTATATCTCTAGATAGCTTAATATAAGTCTTTATAGTATTATATATTTATAATATTAATAATATTATATTAATAAAATACCTAATAGCCTTTTATCTTATATTATATATAAGGTTTATTATTAGGCTAAGCTAATAAAGTAATAAAAAAGTAATTTTATTTTTATTTTTTTATATTCTTTATATTAATAATATTAATAGGATATTTATAAAATATTAAGGTATTTCTTATATATTAGGTATATCCTTATATTATTTTATAAGTTAAATAATATTTTTTAATATTATAGGTTTTTAATTAATTTCTTATAATAAGCTTAGATATAAATTTCTTATTTATATATTATATCTATATATTTCTATGCGGTCTAGATATACCTTTCCTATAGGTTATTTTAATACTAGGTATTATTCTTATTATATAATTAGGCATAATTTTCTTTTTTTTATAGCTCCTTATTACTCTTTTAGCGCTCTTATTACTAAGAATATTCCTTATATAATTCCTTTTATAGTTTTTTAATATTATATTTAAACTTAGTTTTATTAATATTAGCGCTATTTATTTTTATATTTTAGTTTATATACCTAGGTTTATTATAGTATTTTAATTTCTATTATTAATATATTTTATTATATTCTTATAATACCTTAACTTAATATTATAGGTATAAAGTATAATTATATCTTATAAGGCTATCTTACTAATAGTCCCTTTAATATATAATAAATAATAATAATAATTATTTATTATATCTAATAATTTACTTCTTATCATTAAAGCCTTTTATAATAACTTCCTTAAAGTCTATTTATTTAGTTAATATTAAAGGTATTTATTACTTTTACCTTATTAATATTATCTCTTTTTATTTAAGTTTCTTAGTAATTATAATAATAACCTTTTATTTATTTATAATATCTAATATAAAACCCATTTATCTTATTAATTCTAAGAGTAATTATTATTATTTATTTTAGGTTTTTTGTTAATTCTTTTATAGCCTATAATACTTAATTATAAGTTATGCTTTTATTTAGTATTTATTTATATTTATCTTAGCCTTATATTATTAATATATTATATTTATTTTATAATATTATAATAAACTTTATTAATTAAGTCACGGTTTATAGTGTATTATCTTCTTATTAGGCTTAATAAGCTATATTTATATATTTCTTACTTTTAAGAAGGGATTATTATTAATTAAGCTAATAATACCTTTTCTTAATATCTTATTATTTTTTATAATAAACCTTCTTAATATAATTTATCTTATAGTAATAATAATATTTAAGATTATAATAATCTCGCCTATTTTTCTATATAGCTCTAAGTATTATAAGGCTAGCTTTAATATTATTAGAGGTATTATTATTTTTTTTTTACTTTAGTTAATAGTAAATTATAAATTATTAGCCTTAGTATTACTAAACTTAAGGTTTTATAATTTCTTTTATAAGAACTATTAGTTATTAATTTCTATTACCTTATTAATATAATTAATAAGGTTATTAAGTTAGTGTTTTTTTATAAAGTTTTACTTAAATCTTTTTTTTAAGCTTATTAAAGAAAAAAAATATTAAGGGTTATTAATTTTAGTTAACTTTTAAGATAAATTAGAAATATTTTATTTTATATTTTATAGCTAATTAGGTTTATTAAAGACTCTTAATATCTTTTTTAACTTATATTCTTTTATTTATAATATTAAAGGTTTATTATAATATTACTTTTAAAACCTTATAATCTAACTAAAAATTATTAATATATAATAAGCATTTAATAAATAATATAATTAGATATTTCCTTATAATAAATTTAAATTATATAATAATATAATTCTAAAGTCCTTTTATAATATATTAAACCCTATTAGATATTAAGGTAAATTAAGTTATATAATAAGTTATAAAGGCCTATAGCTATATAAAGAATATTAATAGCTTATAGGTAATTTTATTAAATATCTCTAGGGGATTTAATATTAAGATTTCTCTTATATCTTTGCCCCTTATAGCTATTATAATTATATTATTAATATCTTAGATATTATTTAAATATTATATATTTTAAGTATACTAAGACTTATTTATTTTCTTAATAAGTTTATAAAGTCTATTTATTTTACTACTTATAGTAATAATCTATGCTTAGAGTTATTTACTGTTTTATTATTTAAGCTATTTATATTTTTTATTTATTTATTTATTAAAATAACTAAGATAGGTATAATAACTAAATAAATAATTAATAAATAAGATTTATAAATAATTATTTATAAAGGTTACTTATATAGCTATTATATTTAATATTATTTAAAGCAATATAAATAATTTATTAAATAAGAGCTATAAATATATAATAAGTATATATTTCTTAAGGAATAAATTAATTATATTAAGTTTATATTAATAAAGAATTATTACTATTATCTTAACTAAAAATATAAGTAATATCTAATAATATACTTAAAGGTATTAAATATAATTAAGTTATATTAATAATTAAGATAGTTATTATATAAAAAAATATAATATATATATTTTATATACTTTATATATTATAATAAATTATAATAAATCATAGCTTATAAAGCCTAAGCTATTATAATCTTACTTAATAAATTAAAGGGAACTATAACCTATAGGGTAAAATCTATCTTAATCTATTTATAATTAGTAGGATAAGGTAGGTCCTTCTTATTACATGGCCTAGAGGTCTCTTAGGCTGTGATATTAGATAAATTAATAACCTAGTGATATTATCTCTCTAATCTAAAAAACTGATTTAAGATACTTTCCCTTAACTATAATAACCCCTAGTATCCTATCCTTTTCTTAGCACCCTAGCTACTATGCCTATAATATTGCTATTATAAGTAATGCAATAAGCAGGTAAGTAATTACTTAGTTTCTTACCTTAAACCCTAACTTTATAGGTAAAATTCTTATTATAAAGCGAGATCCTTTATTCTTATAATTTATAACCTAGGTAAGTAATAATTATATATAGTAATAATTTATAACTAAGAATAATATTAAGATAGCCTAGTATATAGCTAATTTTATAAAGATTTTTTAAAAGAATCTTAGTTATAAAGATAGAGATAATATTCCTAATATTTTAATTTATAAGTTTGGCTAACTCTATCTTATTAATAATAAAAAATCTACTAGTACTTTAAAGAAAAATTAAAAACTTTAGGCCGCTTATAGAGCTAGCACTAGGATAATTTCTACTAAAGAGATTACTACTAAGTATCTATAAAAGACTAAAAAATAGAAGAAATATAGTTTTTAAAGACTATAGGGTAGGTAGTAGAGATAGGAGGTAAATAGGCAGAAGAATTAGTTCTTATATAAAGCTGATTGGCTAAGTAAGGAATCATAGAGTAATAAAAGTGGGGCAAATAGATAATAGGGTTAAAATAGAGAAGACTAGCTTCTGATTGGTGTTCTTATTGTCTTAATTGGTTAAAGATCTTAGGAGCTATTTCTAAGAGAAGGCATATAGCTTATATAGCAAATTGCTTGGAATCTATTAGCTCATTTGGGATAAAGGTTATACCGTCGGATAGCCCTAATTCCGGGCTCTAAAACCCTATTAGTTTTACTAATAATGCATAACTAGAAGCCGAGTTATAGCATAATAGATATTAAAACCTATAGGGTTTTAAACTAGGATATTTAAAACCGGATAGGAAATACCCTA